>APFE030449711.1:45727-61542 GCA_000404065.3 Pinus taeda | reverse complement strand
GATTATATTATGACCCCTTAGACTCCTATATATAGAAAGGAGGTCTTGTCATTTGTATCATCCAAGAATTGTTCATTTGTGTAATGTAAAGGAGGTTTCCCCCTCGAAGAGGCTTATTTCTAAGGCATTCATATATATTTTCTATCTTTTTGTGAGCTGGTTTCATAACATTTGGTATTAGAGCTTTGGATTCTAGGGTTTCGCTGCTCCAAACAAGTCATCATGGAATTTTCACTATAAAAAAATTTCGGCGATGTTTCAGAAGCAACAAAAAAAAACCCATTTGATAAAATATCATTATGAACCTTGGGTATGAATTTCAGATCTTGTCTCACTAATTTTCAAATATATGATCTGAGACATTTAGGGTTTATGTACGTTTCTGAATTAAATCTTAAACAGGTGACCTTGGGAAAATCATCATAACTTTCAGTCTAAACATCATATTGAAATTTTGTAAGAAGTTACAAAAAGAGGACGAATTTTAGTTTCATGCATATATTTTTCAGTTCTGAAGGTTAAAATAGTGAAACGTGGCACTTCCTACAATTTCGCTCTTCTAAAAAGGTATATAATCACGTCATGTTGGGAGGTTGTGCATAACTCTTTCTTGGAGAATCAAATTTTGATTAGACTGGTGGCATTAGAAAGAGGACACAGATAGATATTGCAAGTCACAATTTCAGAACTGGAAGATCCGAAATTATAGATTTATAGTCGTCTCAAGATTGAGCTCCTAAAATCAAGAAAAGGTGATATGAGGAAGTTTGATGGCAAGGATATAGTAAATTGGATACGAAATATTTTGATCTACATGAGGTGCATTTGTTACAAAAGGTATGTATTTCATCTTCATATTTAGAACCAGATCAATTTTTGTGGTATAAAGGGATGTGTTCTCGTAAAGCACTTGTTACCAGGTCAATTTTCACGGAAGAAATGATAACACATTATGAGGATACAAAGAGTAACACCTTCTTTAGTCAATTGATAATTCTCAAACAAAAGGGTTTAATGGCAGAGCACATTGAGGATTTCAAAAAATTGAATATAAGGGTAAATGATATTCCAGAGAAGAAAAGGGTTGATGTCTTCAGAGAGACTTTAAAGGATAACATTCAACATGAAGTTCATCTTTGGGAACCTGATACATTGGAGAACGGATTCAAGTTGGCAAGAAAAATTGAAAGCGAAATTATGAAAACAAGGAATCCCACCACTCATGACTATAATTATGGAAGTGTGTTTTCTCCTAGCCTTCCACAACCTACAAGGTTTACACCAGAATAATTGGAAGAAAAAAGAGAAAAAGGGCTTTGTTACAATTGTGATAGCAAATACACTCAAGGTCATAAGTGTGCTGAGAAGAAATTATTTTACATAGATTATGAAGAGAAGGAAGAAAAGGATAAAGAAACATCAAAAGAAGAGGAGATACACTAGGAACCAACCCCAGAGAAAGAAGAAATGAATCCAACCATATCTTATAAAGAATTGGAAATAATTACCACTCCTCAAACTCTCAAGATAGAAGGACATATCAGGAAGAAAAAGGTTCAACAAGTGAAAGATCACAACGAGAAAGAAGAAATGAATCCTAGCATATATTGTAATGCATTGGAAGAAATTACCACTCAAACTCTCAAGATAGAAGGACATATCAAGAAGAAAAAGGTTCAAGCAGTGAAAGATCAAATCAAGCATCAACAACAAGTTCTCCAACTTTTAAAGGATAACGCCACTTTGGTGCAGAATCGAATGAAACAAGAGGCATATCAACATCGCAGTGAAAGAAGTTTTGATGTAGGCGATTGGGTATTTTTATGGCTACATCTCAACCAAGATATTGATGAGAAGGAAATGTTGGCAATACTACATGCACTTAAGAAATGGAGACTTTACCTAATGGAAAGGCACTTCAAGGTAAAACTGGATCATGATAGTTTGAAATACTTTTTAGAACAAAGATTATCATTAGAAGAAAAGAAAAAATGGGTCACAAATATGTTGGGCTATGATTTTGAAAGCATCTACAAAAACGGGAAGCCAAATGTTGTTGCAGATGAAATCTCAAGGGATGAGGATGTGGAAGCATTGTTTTGTGTTATTTCTATTATCCAACTAGATTGGATAAATGAAGCAAGGGATGAATGGAAGAAGGATGAAGAAGTGTTACCACTCATTCAAAAGTTGCAGAAGATCCCAGTTCAAACAATATTGCCAGAACTTGACAAGGAAGGAAAAATCATATTGGAACCTAGAGCAGTCACAGAAACAAGAACCCAACAGCTACGAAATCGATCAAATTTCAAAGTATCTCATCAAGTGGAAGAACTTACTTGCTGAAGATTCCACATGGGAGGACAAGAATTTTATATATAAGAATCAAGAACTACTCAAGTGTTGAGGACAACACTTTTTGAAGGAGAGGGGCATGTTAGGGGTCTATACTACTAGTGTAACCCCTTATTGTTATTAGTACAACTCCCTTATTATATTGTTGTGCCCATGCAGTCCCCATATTATTATTATTGTGCCCCATAGAAGCCCACCATTGTTATTAGTGTGCCCTTAGATTATTATTGTTATGTTGGCTTTGATTATATTATGACCCCTTAGACTCCTATATATAAAAAGGAAGTATTGTCATTTGTATCATCTAAGAATTGTTCATTTGTGTAATGTAAAGGAGGTTGCCCCCTCGAAGTGGCTTATTTATAAGGCGTTGATCTATCTTTTTTATCTTTTTGTGAGTTGGTTTCATAATAGGACATGCATTCAAATCGGCATGGGGGATGTTGGCACCCATTTTTGTCCCCAATTTTCTGCCTCTCGTCCCTATTTTCACCATCTTTTGCCTATGAAAGTACTTCTACCTACCCTATCACCTACATCACTCCCTAAACCCCACTAGTACATGACTAAGAGGTAAATGCACTTAACTGACATCGTTTTTCCATTTATGATTGAATTTAAGTGAATTCTTGAGTCATGTCCTTATATGCTAACTATTTATTCATGAGTCTAGATGGAAGCCTGGTCACAAGATTGGCAGGTCAGCATGAATGGGAAGATTCCTTTTCATCAAAATCAATCTCAGATTTCATATTCAAACAATCGATCCTTGACCGAGTTCGAGACAGTCTAGCCAAGTGGACACCTTCTTCTAGTTTTGACCATTGAAGTTTACACAACGATCTGTAAGGACAAGTGTGATGCTGCCAAGATCAATTTTTTATGTTAAGTATGATAATTCCAAGGCCGAAGATCCTCTATATTAGAATCACATAAAACTACTCTCATAATAGCAGTCAGTTACTCTAGAAGGAAGCAATTTATTCTAAGTAGAGTCAATATGATTTGGATTAGATCGAGCAGTGCTTAGATTAGTTTATAGTTTCTAAGGTTGCCATAGTTAGTTAAGTTGTTATTTTTTCATTCACACAGTCGCCTTTAAAGATCGTTGTAATGCAATGACAATGATAGTGGAGCTAGTTGGTTAAGAGTTAGAATTGTTGCTGTCATTAGTAAGATACGTTGTGATTTATGTAATTCGGTTCTCAAACTTTGTTTAGAAGTTATACATGTCCATTTTCAAGTTGTGAACCAAAACGTCGTTATCATGGTTGATTGCGGGTTATGTCTTTGATGTTTTAAATCCTTCTTTCATTGCAGTAAGCTAGCTTACTCCAAGTGTGGGAGGGCCCACCGCCTCTGGAAATTAGCTTCATTAATAGATAGGATACCTAGGTGTTTGTGTGTGATTTCATAGTCTAAATTCTATTGCGTTATAGTTATTGGTGTATGATTTCATCATACGTGTGGTTTGTGCCTTACAAATTAAATTATTTAAGGATTGCTTTCCTGTGTTGAAGATCTCTGATTCATTTTATAACCTAAGCTCATATTTTGACACAGAGCCATGCTTTGTTCCTCCACTTAAGTCCCATTTATTCATATTTATGATTGGAGCATTCATGATATAGGAACATAAAAATTTATGAGTTCTGATGTATGGTGTGGATTTGAATATGAATCTTCTGTATGCATTCCAGTGAGTGATTTATGGTTTGAAAGGTTTTAATTGTAATTGCAAACGAAATTATGCTTGGTAGCAGTAGGTGTTGTATTCTTCATTTTTTCAATTTGAGTTGTGCGATTTATTTCAGTATTATGATTGTTTAATTCAAGTTGTGTTATTGATTTCAGGCATTATGATTTAGTTCAAGCAGTGTGATTTAATTTAAATTATCATCATAGGATAATTTAGGAGCATCGATTTGAGACATTAAATTATCATAGGATAATTTAGACTTATTTTCGCATGATAGAATAAGTTTGATTCCCATTCCAAGTACAGTAACATAGAGATTGATTTCATAACAATGTGAACGCAATTCAATTTTGTTTATAAACTCAGATAATTTTGTTAGGATTTTGTTTTCCTTTAAGCACCAATAGATCAGTTCAAGTTGATTTCAAAATCAGTTTTTATAGCAGTATGGTTTGAATATATTTTATTTCTGAACAGAATAGCCTAGTTTGACAGTTCAGGGTTTGATTCTAGTTTTCTTTTTCAAGTCGTAGCATTACATTTTGATTTCTCAGAGATTAGGTTTTGATGATTACTTGCCTCTACTTTTTGAATAATTAGAGTTTGAACTTCTTGCTTTGAAAACGTTTTATTTCCATAATTTTGCTTAGATTGAATTTCATTAAGCCTTTTGTTTCAGTAGGTTTGTCTTTTTGATTGCAGAAATTTAGAATAAGAAACATAAACGTATTGAGTTAAATTGATTTCCTTTAGATTACTTATGTTAAAATAAAGAATTCTTTTGTGAGTGTGAGATGAGTGCTAGTTTACTTAATTTATAGAAAAGTGTATTTATCATTTTGTACTTAACAATCCCTATCAAGGAAAATTACATACTCTGACCTTAACCTTGAGCTAAAAACGTAGTACAACTCGTGTTTACAAGTCCTAGTTGACAATTAAATATTAGGAGGTTTAATCGTTAATTAAAACTCTCAACAATTGTATAGGGATATTGTATATTGGAATATCATCACTAAAATTATGTTCACAAGAATGGTATACCTTATCCTGATGTGATTCTTTCTCCAATCATTCAAAATAATTGTATACCTATTGCTAATTAACATCTATCTCTAGACTTTTTTTCTTTTGGAACTAGTGGAACTAGTGATTCCGAGTCCTAGAGGTCTATAACTTTTGATGAAGAGAAATTATTTTGTTTCAACATACTTGTAATTTTTCAACTCTTCCTTCCCTTCTCTAGATCTTTTGATTCTTGAACATTTTTCCTTTTTTTTTTTTTTGCATGGGTGAAACAATCATCAATTTCTCCTCTTTAACATTTTTGGTTGTATTCAATACAATTCCCTTTTGTTCTTTGACATTATGTTTCTTCTTAGGCCTTCCTCTTGTCGGTTTCACTGGAATATCAAGCAGACTTGGATCCTTTTCTAGTTCATTTATATGCGGATTCCCTTTTAGCAGACTTTTTAGTGCGTCGAATTGCTTTGTTCCTTCAATATGAATATCCCATGTTTCTACTTTCTCATTGTTTTTATCTCTTGTATTAATGTTTCTTCATTTTTGTCTTCTTGAGGGTTAGGGTTTGGAGGAACCCTACTTCTTATTTTCCTTGTTTTTGGGATAGTTTCTTCATCTAAGACTTCAACCAAGTGATTCCTCACTAAAAAGTATTTCCAATTGTCATTCTAGGTTTTCAATTGCTTCCACAATGATAACCAGTCCATGATGATAAAGATCCCTAACAACATTTCTTAAGTTTCTTTAAATATTAAAGGCCATTTTCCTCAAACTACTCAATGGATAATATAGAGAATTTAACTCTTCACCATTTATAAAATGCATCAGCAATCAAGCATGATAAAACAGGATGACTCCATATCTACCTTCACATGTGAGAAATTTTTGCAAGACAAATAACAAATTGCGCCATTTCCTTTTGAATGCATATACTAGAATACCTATTTAAATGTTGAGACATCCATGTTTGGATTTTGCAGAAAGCACTTTCATGATTTGTCTTTAAGTTCTTGGAATTTGAACCAATTTTCACCAACTCTTGAGAGCCATGTAGCCTCTACTAAGAATGATTTTGTCACTTTCAGTGTAATATCCCCAATTTTGTCCTCAACTCCATCGAACACCTTTTGGGTGCCAAATTTTCATACTTTTTCCCTCCATTTTTACTCTCTCTCTCTCACTCCTTTGTATCATTTATATTCACTAATCGCTCTAAACGCACAAGGTAAACCCTCTTCCATTGTCTTCCTGGAATAAAGTAATAGTCATGGAGATTTTACCTATGCGAGTTACTAATTTTGACATTTCCACAGATCGATGGTAAAAGGTCACAGATGCAAATCACAGAAGCGATTCCGAGCTTCCAGCACCATATCGGCAAGTGCTGTAATAGAATAATGGATTCCAGGCCTATTCCATACCTTTCTTATCTTTATCTCGGCAACTAGTTGGTCGTTTTAACGATTGTACATTGATAAACATTAGCTACCATATTGAGAGATAATTTTCTGAGTATTGTATAAGAAGGGTTTCAATGTTGTGAATCAAAGTTATCCATGCAAGAGATTGAGATTGTAACAGAAGACTTTTTAATTAATTGAATGAAATTTATTTTGTTGTTCTCTCTATAGGATGTGAATCTACCGCGGCCCTAGTCAGAGAGTTGGGCCCACTCTTCTGGTCAGGTGCTACGTTATTTCTATGTGTTGTTATTTTATTGATGTTGGTTTATTTTGATTGTTGTTACAATACTTTAATTAATTGCTATGAATGCTTTTTATAGTTCTACAATTTATTCTTATTTACTGTCATAGTGGTTCTTTAGTCAACTCAGTTCTTGAATCTAAGATTGGTGATTGGATTGTTTCATTGCTACCTGCATATATTTTTCGCGTTACCTTGAAATAATGTATGTTCCCATATTGATAAATTAAATGTGGAAAAGGATTGAATATGTATTCACACTCAGACACGAATATTTTGGCGTCATTGCCAGGGAGGCTAACAAGGTGCAATAACATGATCTACAGTGATCTACGGATCAATCTCTCATGTTAGAGAGGGAATTTGTTACCCTGCTATAAGTCCTTAGTGTAGTGTTATTTTTTCTTTTCTTTTTGATTGCTTTCAGTTTTGCGGATTTCCTAGAAACCAATCTCTCATTTTGGGGAGGGAATTGTTACCCTACTCTAGATCCTGAGCCTTAGTTGGTTTCTTTGGTTTTTCTTTTGTTTTCTTTTCAATTTTTACATAGGGGCCACTCTCTCGTCCTGGGGAAGGAAGGAATTTTCTCACCCTGCTTCAGTTACTGAGCTTTAGTTTTCTTTCTGCTGATTTATTTTTTTCGAATCATCCTCCCATCCTAGAGAAGGAAAAGATATTTTCGCCTTGCTCTAGGTCTTGAGCTGTGAAATTTTTAGTGTTTTCTTTCCAATAAATGTATGAACAAGGGTTCGAATAAAAGGGGCAGAGGAGGACCCCAAAGGTAAGGAAGGAAGGATTTGGGGAGGAATACCTATATCCAAGAAATTATCACAAAAGCTGCATTAGAAGCTTGTTCGCGAGGTGCTGCTAGGTGAAAGTTCACACAAGATTCGAAGGACATTCTGTGGAACAACCTATACAACCTCTAGGGGTGGAAGTATTCCTTTCAACAACTTTGGGGGAATCAGAAGCAGGGAATCCGAGAATGTAGAAACTCTTCCTCTGGTATCAGACAGGGCCAATAGAGGGTTAGAAGAAGAAATCCACTCAAGGACTGAAGAAGGAAACCTCAAAGGATTTTCTTCACCTCGCAATCAGGGGAGTGTTGTTAAACTTTCACAACCATCAGTTGTTATACAACAAGAACCTATTGAAGTTCCAAGTGAGTATTGGAGGATATTTATGGCACCCGCAACATCTTCAATTGAATTCCCAATTGGGGAAATTATGGGTTATGTACCAATGAAGCCTATTCTGCTGACCACACTGCCAAACTTCCATGGGATTTCCACAGAGGATCCAGACACTTTCCTATTCGAGTATGATATCATTTGCAGAGGGTATGACTATGTCAATGATGCTCAGAAGCTGAAAAGTTTTCATGCTACATTAAAAGGGACATCATTGTGATGGTTTATGGGTCTAGGAGGAAAAACCATTTCTACCTAGGATAACATGAAGAAGGCTTTCCTGGAAAAATATTAGGATTACTGTAAGTCCCGGGACATTAAGGAAGAAATTTTCAAATTCATACAGAAGGGGGATGAAAATCTGGAGGACTGTGTGGAGCGTTTTAAGTATACTCTCCAGAGGTCTGGTGACCTAGATAAGGATATTTTGAAAATTACTTTTCTCTGGGCCCTGAGGGAAGAATATCTGGAGCTGTCAAACATAGTAGGTAAAAGGGATATATCTAAGGAATATTTTTACACCATTTATGAAATCTGTATTCAATGTTCAAGGGGAATTGCATGGAATAAACAAGGAATCCTAATTTTCAAAGCATCAAGCGAGGGAATCACAAAAGCATAAAATGGGAACCTGCTAGATAATTTGAAAACTGTTATCCTAAGTACATTATCCTCACAAATGGACATATTACAGACAATGTAGAAATAGATGGAGTTGGAAAGAAATATGGCTATTTTCTGCCCATGGTGTAGAAAGAAACATCCACTGAAGGAGTGTCCACTAGACACTATAGAGACGTGTTATTTGTGGACAGAGTCACTCCACTGGTACATGTCCATCGCTTCTAGCACTAAAGACAACATTTCAAGGGGCGAATGAAGAACCATATTAGCTATGCTTTATGGGGTCTAAGAAACCATGGCATCCATGATCATCAGGTTTAAATCCAGGTACGTCTCAGGATCCTTTTCAATATTAATATGAATCCTTAGTCAGTTCATTTTTGGCCTCAATATTATCAATACCTACCTTGGAAACCATGGCGTTCTCAACCTAATTCAAGTTCTTCATGGTCTCAAGGTTGGCGTAGTCATGTTCCCCTTGCTGCTCAATTTCCTTAACCTACATAGCAGCAACAATTACAGTTGCCCTCCAAGGTTCCCTCCAATAATCCTCCTCTTCGCCCTCAACTTCCTATTCAACCAAACCCAAATCCAAACAATAAGGGTGCTCAGCAAGAAGACACCCTCAACCTTCCTTCATACAACATTTCTACCGCAGGGTTTAATGAGATAAATCTATGATCTGGTCAGGTAGTAAATGCCCCTACATTGCCCATTATTGTTGAACATCTTGACGATGAGAATCCAGAATCTCAAGCAGTTAGGGATGAGACAACCTAACCATCTGTGGAACATTCTCCTTCTCATTTGACTATTACTTAGGCCTGTCAAACCAATCCTCCTTATCCATAATGATTAACCTTGAGTAAGCGGGTCCCTCAACCAAAATTTGATCTTTTGGGAGAATTGCAAAATTTGTTTGTAAAAACCCCCCTACTTCAGGCCATGAAAGATGTACCTATTTATGATAAGAGTATCAAAGAATATTGTTCTAAGATACCTGGGGAGAAAAAAAAATATCTACTTACAATTCATGTTATGGGTAGATTATCTGACATTATTCTGGGAAAGGCTGTGGCTGTAAAATATGGGTGAACCCAATTCTAACAGTTCAGATTAACAGGGTAGATACTCTGAATGTACTGGCAGACTTGGGTGTTGCAATTAATGTAATTACTTCTAAAACCATGCTTACACTGGGATTGCATGATCTTAAGCCAACCCCTACAGCCTTAAAACTAGCTGACAGATCTACAACCAGATCAATAGGGAAATTGGAAGACATAATGATTTCAGTGGATTCTTGGCACTATCTCGTTGATCTCTTGGTCTTACATACACAGTCCCCAGCTGGTGGTCCTCCCCTTATTTTAGGATGGTCGTGGCTTGCAACCATTGATGCCTATATCGGATGTCGGTCAGGAAACATGATAATTTCTAATGGGGAAAATACATAAAATATTATTCTCTATCCCCCTGTTGAACCAAGCTTGCAGAAAAAGCCAAAGCCGAACTCTTTGTCTTTGGACAGGATCGAAACTGCACAGCAGGAACTCCAGCCAATGCTTACCATGGGGAAAGCCCTCTGCTTTAAGAATGAGACAGAGGATGATACTATCAACACATTTATTAGCAGCCCTCATGCTGTTGCAAATCCAACTCGACATTTTTTGGAATCAATCATGAGTTGTGAAACACAGGAAACTATTGGATAAAAAACTGAAGGTGAAGACATTCCTGTAACAACACTTTTTGACAACATACCTATGGAGATTGTGCCAGGGACAACATTTAATATCAACCCAAATCTTTCACTGAACCAAACTGAATAGCTCTTGAAGATCCTTCAAGAACAGAAAGAAGCTTTTCCCTGGGATTATATTGATATGAAAGGTATTCCTGCCAATTTTTGTACTCATCGTATTTACATAAAAGAAGATTGTCGACTCGTGAGACAACCCCAAAGAAGGATTGTCAAAAAGGAACTCCAGAAGTTATTGGATGCAGGATTTATTTACCCAATCTCGAATAGCCAGTGGGTATCTCCACTGGTCATCATTCCTAAAAAGAATGGTAAATGGCAGATTTGTGTAGACTATAGGAAGTTGAATAAAGCAAACTTGAAAGTTCAGTTTCCTATGCCATTTATCGACCAAGTCCTTGATACCCTGGTTGGGAAGAAGTTTTTCTCTTTCTTGGATGGGTTTAGCGGGTATAACCAAATCTAAATAGCTCTTGAGGATCAAGACAAAACTACCTTTACATGCCCTTGGGGAACATTCACTTAACGAGTCCTTTCTTTTGGTCTTTGTAATGCGCCTGCTAACTTTCAGAGGGCAATACTGGGGATTTTTTCTGATTTACTTGATGACAATGTTGAAATTTACATCGATGACTTCATGCCATATGGGTGGTCATTCGAAGAAGGATTGGAAAATTTGGAGAAAGCCCTTAAAAGGTGTAAACAAATGCATGTTTCTCTGAGTACAACAAAATGTCATATGATGAGAGAAGAGGGATTAGTGCTGGGACATTTGCTTTCAGTTGTTGGAATACAAGTTGATCCTACCAAGGTAAAGTTAATTTTGCATTTTCCTGTTCCCAAGACACCGACTCAGGTACATAGTTTTATTGGTTGCACTGGTTACTATAGGCGTTTTATAGAAAAAAATTCAAGATCGCATTTCCCCTTTTTCAGATGTTAACTAAAGATGCAAAATTTTTATGGACAGATGATTGTGAAGTAGATTTTGAAAAGATTGAGGAACTAATCTACCAAGCTCCAATCTTACATGGTCCCAACTGGGAACTTTCATTTCATATCCATGCAGATGCCTCTCAAACGGCTGTAGGGGCAGTGTTGGGACAACAAGAAGATAAGAAGTCATATGCAGTCTATTATGTTAGCAATAATTTAACGTCTATTGAGCTAAACTATACGGTAATGGAGAAGGAGTTCTTGGCTATCATCTATGCTGTTAATAAATTTCAACACTATATTATTGGGTATCCTGCTTTTGTACACGCTGATCATGCAACAATTAGGTATTTGATGAACAAACCTGTAACTCCTGGGCATATAACAAGGTGGTTGCTATTACTTCAAGAATTTGATATCATTATTATAGATAAACCAGGCAAGGATAATGTAGTTGTTGATTTTCTGTCTAGATTAAATGTTGATAATGATGGAGAACCTATAGAAGATAGCTTTCCGGATGATCATTTATTTGCAATTTCTACTAATACCTCTTGGTATGCAGACATTGTTAACTATTTGGCTACAAGAAAAGTACCTCAACATTTGTCATATAGGGAACAACAGAGGATTATTCATCACAGTGCCTGTTACTCATGGATAGCAGGGTATGTCTTTTATACAGGGGGTGATCAGCAAATCTATTGTCGCATAGCAGAAAGTGACATCTATGAGGTTTTTAAAGCTGCTCATCATGGCCATTGTGGGGGGAATTTTGCAAACAAGCGAACTAGCCACAAGGTGTTACAGATGGGATATTATTAGCCCTCTTTCTTCAGCAATGCATGGAACTATGTTCGAAGATGTGATAGCCGCCAATGGATGGGTCAGCCTGGTCACTCAAATGAAATGCCATTACAACCATAGGTAGTTCTTGAGCCCTTCAAAAGATGGGCTATTGATTTTGTGGGTCCATTTAACCCACCTTCACATCAAAAATTCCACATTTTAGTCTGCACATATTATGTGATGAAGTGGGTAGAAGCCAAGGTTGTAGCAAAAGCAACAGAGCAGGTTGTCTCAGACTTTTTATTTGAATAAATCTTTGCTAGATATGGTACTCTGAGAGAGATAATTTTAGATGGAGGAGCACAATTCACATCACACGTGATAGAAAAGCTTATGGAAAAATATGGGATCAAGCATAGGATAACAACCCCATATCATCCTCAAGCGAACGGTCAAGTGGAGAGAACAAACAAATTATTGGAAAACATTCTCACCAAGATCATGGAAAATCATCGTCGGGATTGGGTTGAAAAACTTCCTGAAGCTCTTTGGGCATATAGAACAACATGGGAGAACACGACAGGGTTCTCACCATTTGAACTTGTCTATGGAAAATCCCCATTGTTCACGATGGAATTTGAAATCAGTACGCTTAGAACAACTCTAGAAGTAGGATTGGACCTCTCAGAAGACCAGAAACACCACCTAGAACAACTAAATGAGTTGGATGAAATGCGTTTAATGGATGTCTAGAGGAATACTACCATACAACAGCAAGGAGAAAAATGGCACGATAAATTTATTAAAAATAAGGTGTTTCATAGAGGGGATTGGACATTACTGTATAATTCCTGCTTTAAGGATTTTAAGGGAAATCTTCACTTACGATGGCTAGGACCATATGAGGTTGATGCGGTATTTGACAATGGGACTGTCAGATTGGTTACAATCGATGATTCCCATGTTTATTTCATTGTAAATGGACATCGACTTAGACTCTACCACCACCCAGCCTACAGAGAAGCCTTCATCAAACATCTCTCTGAAAAATTTGGATTGAAATTTGTTGGTGCAAAAGATACCTCCTTTGCACCCTTGAATTAAAAAATAAATAAATGAATAAATAAAATAATATATATATATATAATGTTGTTACTATCACTTGTTTGTCTTTTTGCAGGAGCTACTATTGAGGCACAATGATTGAGGAGCTGAAAATTTCTTGAGTAATTGGGACAGTCACTCCACTAATACTGATCTTCTTGAAAAAATTTCTAATTAATGCTTGTTGTTACTCCCGAAAATTTTCTAAGTATCGGTTGTTGTTACTCCTCGGATGTTTTTACTCCTCGAATGTTGTTACTCCTCGGATTTTGTTACTCCTCGGATGTTCTTACTCCTCGGATGTTCTTACTCAGGAGTGTTGTTACTCCTCGGATGTTGTTACTCCTTGGATGTTGTTACTCCTCGGATGTTGTTACTCCTTGGATGATGTTATTCCTTGGATGTTGTTACTTGGTTGTTGTTACTCCGCCAATGTTGTTACTCCTCGGTTGTTGTTACTCCGCCGATGTTGTTGCTCTCTGGATGTTGTTACTCCTCGATTGTTGTTACTCCATCGTTACTCTGCCAACTGTCACTTCTCTCAGGTAGGTCACTAGGTACGTCTCCGTTTATTTTTACTGATTTTATTAAATATTCTGTGGACAAGACATTGACATATTGTGGACAGTTATTTATAAGTTGGGCAGGTGTCGTCATAATTAAACGACTGCGTAATTAAATGAAGCTAATGATTAATCCATCACCATCATTGAACCTTGTGCGATGGTACGCTCGACAATCTTCATCATTATTTCACATAATCATTGGCATGCATTGGGATTTGAAACATGTACCTTCCCATTTAATGCGAAATAATTACCACACCATTCATTGTACTCACCATAATTCACCATGATTTTCTTCATTTCCCGAGAAATCACCTACCATTTTACCATCATTCCACCTCATTCATTTTTTTTTACCATGCTGTTACCGCAAGAAGTTGGTCAGGGTCACTCCTCCCAACGGTCTGCTGCATCCAAAGTGCTGTCACAGTTTCTACAGGACGGGTGGACTGGCTATGTGTCATGAACCCAAGGATACAACCTTGGTCCGTAGCAATGCAGATGTATGGCGGGTCTTTGTAGAGGCAGGATGGGACATTTATTTCAACAGATTGCAGGGATTTGACAAAGGGATCACAGTATAATTCACGATGAATATGGATGAGAATTTCTCGCAAGTTAGAGGATTAGAAATTCCCATCACAGAAGAGGCCATTACAGAAGTCAGTGGGTTAACACAGTAGGGACAAAAGTGGTTCTCAAGGAAGGCTCCGCTACCCGAATTCCTAGAATTGTTTTTGCAGGCTGGAGAAAGCACTGTCCTGAAGGGAAGGGTGTATGACCATAAGTCCTTGCTGCATCCATGGAGTGAGATAGTAGGCTTTGTCATGAAATATATAACCTGTGAAGGGTGATTTACCACCTTGTTCAAATAACATTTCAAAAATTCTAGCCCATCTTCGATTCCTGTAGGCACAAGTTCATTCTCTGAACATGCCTTTCTTCTTGATGAAGAGTCTTCAACTTATGGCACAGTCCGCTCGATGCTGAGGCCAAGTGCTGGCTGTCCTCACAAACCATGGATTGGTTCAATTGTTGGTCATGCATGCATTGACCCAATTACAAGTTCCTTGGGCACAATTCCTTGAGATGACGGATGAGGAAGTAGTAGTTGTTATAACTACTAGAGAGGAAGAGCCCGAGGAATTGGAGGAGCAAGAACTAGCATCTCCTTCTGGTACAATAGGAGAAGAAGAAGAGCCCGAGGAATTGGAAGAGGAAGAACTAGCATCTCTTGCTGGTACAACAGGAGGAGAGAAAGAACTGAAAGAATCAGAGGAAGGACCGACATCCCCGACTGGTACAGCGGGAGAAGAAGAAGAGCCCGAAGAAATGGAGAAAGAAGAAGAGGAGCCGAAAGAGATGAAAATGGAAATAGAGGAAATAGTTGGTGACATGGTTGAGGCTTCCACACAAGAACCAGCCCCGTCTGTGGAACTTATTAATGCAGAAATGGAAGTGGAAGAAACAATTGGCAACATAGTCGAGGCTGCCACACAAGAACCAGCCCCGCGTGTGGATCCTATTAATGAAGAAATGGAAGTGGAGGAAACATTGGTGATACAGTTGAGGCTGCCACACAAGAACCAACCTCACCTGTGGAACCTATCAATGAGGAAATGAAGATAATGGATGGAGTTGATGTTGTTCTACAGTAATCAACTTTCATTAATGAAGCACAAGGAGAAGAAATTTCGGTCAAGGAGCTGGCAAGTGATGTTATTACACAAAGACTAGCATCACTTTCCCAAACAGATGTGGATGTTGAAATGAGTAGGGGTGCCACACAAGAACCATCACCAACTCAGTCATGGTAGGAAAATGTGGAAGAGACAAACCCTGAGGTTGATGTTTTTCCACAAGAACTAGCATCGACTGTAGGACAAGAGGCACCATGTTAGCACTTGAAATTTCACCTCAGGCTGAAAAAGGCAAACGTCAAGGCAACATCAAACCATTTAGCCTCGTAGCTAGCCCTACGGGGCAGGAGAAGGCTCTCTCCAGTCAATCTCAGTAAAATCTTCAATGGATGAGATGACCAATAGGGTAACACTAATTTTAGG
>APFE030449711.1:0-43666 GCA_000404065.3 Pinus taeda | reverse complement strand
AAACCCTAGTTCAACCAACACTTTGACATTTTTGAGCAAATATGCATTGGATTCATTAGTTCAAAATGATTGGTTTTAAACCACATTCACATGCTTTTCACACTTTGGCAAACAATGTATTTTCATGAGGAGAGGCCTACTTGCAACCTTGAAGCAATCCGGGGTTGTTTGGCAGCTTACTAGCGAAATTTGGTGGAGAATTCCCAACGGGTCGCGTGCCTCTGACGGGTCGCGCCTGTGTAATTTTTACACTGCTGGAGGTGCCCTGACGGGTCGCGCGCCTCTCACGGGTCACGCCCTTTTGCAGGAGGCTTTTGGAGGCCTTTCCGGTGTCGGAATCGGGTGAAAGATAGCTCGTTGGAAAGGTATTTGAGTCTACTTTCCAACCCTACTAGAATTTTTCAATTTGGAGTTCATTTCCCTGTCAAAAGTCAAATCTCCCAAGACTGGTCAAAAAGTGCCAAATGAGGCTGCCTCAAGGAAGGGTGCTGTTGCAGTCAACGTTTGAATGCCTTCCTCAACCCCAAATTGAGCTCATGATAGCTCATTGGAAATCTCTTTGTGTCTAGTTATCATTTTACCCATCACACAAATCATTAGGCCAACCAAGTTAGGAGAAAACTTTATTTTCCCAAGGTCACTTCAGAGGTGCCTTTGATTCTCCTGAGGCAACGATATTCTTTGACATTTCTCTCAAAACATGACACCTGTGCAAAAAGTGAAGGAGGCTTTTCTTGTTTTGCGTGTTGTGGACAAAAACCTCTCTCATTTTTCCCAAATTCATCTTTTATTGCTCTGGAACATCATTTGAGTGCGACTTGTCCCGATGTTTGAAACAAGGAATTTTGTCGAAATGGAGCGAAATGAAGAGGATAGGGGGCTTATAAATTCTTGGGGAAATTTTTGGGAGTGGGGAGGGATTTTGGGGAGCATGGGAAAGTGGAATATCAGAAATTGAGTGAGGGGAAAGGGTCCAAAAGGGCAAAACACAGGCCCAACCTAGAAAATTGCCAAGTTGTAGCTAGAAACTAGGGTTTGTGGAAAAATGAGGAATTTGGCGGATCTAAGGGATGGGAAGTGTTTGATAAGGTACTTTAAGGATAGGAGAAGGTGTATGAACATCAAGAAACAAGTTTTGCCGATGATTTGACCATCCAAGAGAAATTGGCTTCAAAACCCTAGGAGAGGGAAATGAACTTGCCAAGGCACAACTGAAGCATGAACAAGATGTAAAATGACTCATTAGACACCGACATGATAATGACAACCCTCTGAATGATGATAGGCTCAACTTAATAGTGACATAGTTTGGCATTTGGGCAACTTTGAAAAGATTGAGAGCAAACCCTAGACCTAATGCCTAGTGACCAAATTTTGCTTGAAGACTCACTGAAATGACAAAATTTGACCTTGACACTTCAAAATCACTTTGTAAGAGCACATTTGATCACTGGAGGAAGGCTGGAAAGACTGACACTAACAGGTACAATGGCTACCTATAGCTGAATGGTGGTATAATACTGTTAAGTAAACTTGACTTGGGATAGAGTCAAAGTTGACCAGGTTAAACAGTGATGGCTTCGGGGCACATGGTATTGTTCACCCAGAGTATTCTACCCGTGGTATTATATGTAATGGAGCTTATAAAAGGCTGGAAGTACTTCATTGTAAGGCAAGACCTGGAGGTGAGTGGTGAAGGCTCACTTGATCGGATTGGCCAGAGTTTTGGCCAATGCTAATAAGATCTTATTATGTTGGGTTTTTCCCCGGATTTGGAGTTTTCCCGAATAAACATTTGTGTTTATGTGTTTTTGGTTGTTGCTGGTTATTTTTATATTTATTCCTCTCAGTAATTATTTATGTTATGAAGTAAATTTCTTAACAAATACTAACTATCATGAAGCCACCAAGATGACTCCATATGAAGCAGTGTATGGCCAACTCCAACCTTCACCTATTTCTTATATCCTTGGATGCTCTAAGGTGCAAGAATTTGATCAACTCCTAAAGAACCGTGCAGCCATGCTTGCTTGTCTCAAAGATAATCTCCATCAAGCTTAGAATCGAATGAAGCAACAGAAAAACCAACATCGTTCAAAGCGCACATTTCAAGAAGGGGATCAGGTATTCCTGCGGCTGCAACCATATAAGAAAACATCGCTCAAAGAGAAGGGCTACCAAAAATTAGCTCTAAAATTCTACGAACCTTATCAAATACTTTAGCGCATTGGAGAAGTAGCCTACAAGCTGGCCTTGCCACCAACTTCAAAAATCCATCTAGTCTTCCATATATCATGCCTCAACAAAGTAGTGGGGAAAAATTGCAGAATTCAAACCAATCTACTTGAATTGGATGAAGAAGGTTCACTCTGGCTCCAACTTGAACAGGTCCTCGATACTCGAGAATGACATCGCGTGGCCGCATGATCAAGGAAGTCCTCGTCAAGTGGAAAGACACCTCTCTAGAAGATGCAACCTGGGAACCAACCACCATTCTTCAGCAATTTCTGTAGATTTAGCCTTGAGGACAAGGTTGCTTTTGATGGGGGAGGGCATGTTAGTGTCCAACCCTAACCCCTTTATTTATGTAATAAACCCAATAGGGTCAAGCCATAGTCATATTTAGTTAAGGAGTCAATAAGGCCCGTATTAATAATTGTAAGTCACGGTTGACTTGCATTTAAGAAAGGGATCACAGTTAGTTGCAATGGGCCATAATTAATAAATAAAGTGGTTAACCCTTGTCATGCAAAGGACCACTAGTCATTAGGTTGTTAAAGGTCATTTAGCTATAAATAGTCGTAGTTAGAAGGGAAAGATCATCAAGTCTTATTTTGTAATCGAGCTTTGCTCTGCTCTGTTGGAGGTTGCCCCCTCGAAGAGGCAAGTGAACATTGCTTTCATCTAAGAATAATAAAATACTTTTGTTTTTCTCATTTTTTTTTTTTAACTGAAACGGTTATTTTTATTCATAGTAAGATCGGGCATTGCCTAAACGACCATTACAATTCCATTGCTGATTACAACACTCTTTCACTTAGGGAATGTCTACCTTAGTTGGGCTTCCTGCATTAATACTGATCATTCCTTCCTGAAGAGTGCATCCTATATTTGCCAACCTATCCACATCCTTGTTTAGTCCTCTAAGGATATGGTATATTTGAACCGAGCAAAGATATTTCAATATTCTGTTCACTCTTGATAGTTGCTTGTTTAGAGTCGGATCCTTGAGCTTTTCCTTTTTTGCCAATGTTTTTATCAGTATTTCTGAATCTCCTATTATTAAGATTTCCTTTGGGTTTTCTTTACTTGCAATTTGGCAAGCTTTCCAGAGGCTAAGTATTTCTGCTTGATTGTTTGTTTTCACTCCCAGGCCCCAGCTAAATTCTTCTTTTTTCCCATTCTGGTAGTAAATCAGTCCACCTGCTCCAGCTCTCCCTGGATTGCCTTTTGAGGCTCCGTCAAAGAGAATGGTGCATATTTCCTGGGATTTCCTCCATTTCTGAAAATTGTCTTCGGTTTCTCGAATCTGCCACCTTTCTTTGTGCATTGGTCGCGGTGGTGCTTGTTGTCTGCCTTTTCCTGTGTAGTCTTCCAGCCACATGCTTTCTTCTTTTCTTAGCGAGTTATCTTCCTTTGCTGTATGATGATTTAGAGTTTCTAGGAGGAGCTTCTTTGCCTGTTCCGCCACTTTCATTGCTGGTTGCTCAGTGTTGTTGAAGATGGCCTCATTCCGGGCTAACCAGATTTTCCAACAAACATATTTAGGCACAGCTGTCCATACCTTGTTCCAAATTGATTTGTTGGCAATTCGATAAGGGTAACTTTCTTTCCAAGATGTCAACATGGAGGTTATTGTGCTTTGGAGGGGGGCACTCATGTTTAGTCCGGACAAGAAAGTAGACCATACCTCCTTCGCAAACTCACAAGTTATGAACAGATGACTTGCTATTTCTAGCTCTCTTTTACATACAATGCATCTGTGTGGTCCTGCTATACCCCTTTTGCTCAAGTTTTCACCTGTGATAATTTTGTTATGGAATAAGGTCCAAAAGAAAAAGTTGATTTTTGGGATGCTGAAGCTGTCCCAAATCTTCTTCCAGATTGATCCCTGATGTGGTGTATCTTGTTGGCTTTGTAGCTGATAGTATCCCTGCTTTGCTGTATATATTCCTTTCTTACCCCATCCCCAGGTATCCTCCTCCTCAATGTGAATTGGTGTAAAATCAACAATTTCATCATTGAGTGCGGCAAACTGATTTTTTAGCTGTTCTCGAATTATGGGCCATTTCCATCGCAGCCAGTTTTGCCTTTGCTGTCCCATTCGGTTATATCCTCTATTTTTTTAATTCCTCTCGCTCGAAGCCAAGCTCTAATCTCGGCGATCTCTGCTTTTTTATTTAGTGGCCGATGTCCCATTACGCGATCTTTCCATAGGTTCGTATTCTTCCCGTTGCCTGGAATTTTGTATAATTCGCTTCTGAAGAAATCGATGCCTTTTACGCACAGCTTCCAGGCTTGCGTGCCTTTGGGGTGCTTCTCCATTTTGTAGCTCATTATGGATCGGTTTTAAATATTTCTCTTTAAGGATCTTGCTTACCGGGTGGTTGGGCTCCTCACAAAGTTGCCACAACAGTTTGCATCCCAAGGCCACGTTTGCTAGCCCAGGATCGCGCACCTGAAGGCCTCCTTCCACCATCGGCCTTTTAACTGTTTCCCATTTGATTAAATGAAACCGATTGCTATTCTCTCGCCCCTCGTTCCACAAAAAATTGCGAATATATTTAGAAATTTGGTCTGAGATGTGTTTGGGCACCATCATCAGGGCCACTTGGAATGTTGGCAATGCTGAGAGAACGGATTTGATCAATATAAGTTTGCCTCCTGTAGATAACCAGAAGCCTCCCCATGCTTTTATCCTTTTCTTGCATTTAGCTATTACCTCGTCCCACGGGTGATTCCTGTTTGAACCCAGAGTTATGGGAAGTCCCAGATATTTAATTCTTTCCCATTCTGCATACCCTTTGTATCCCAGATCTTCTGCTATTTTCCTTATTGTTTGCTGGTCTGTGTTCCAGCCATACACTGTGCTCTTCTTTTCACTTACTAAAGTGCCAGTTATGCTGCAGAATTTCTGAAGAATGGATTTGAAAGCTGATGCTATTCTTGGAGAGGCCCCCCCCAACAGGAGCGAGTCGTCCGCGAATAATGCATGGTTCATTGGTTCTATGCCTTTCTCTATTCTGATCCCTGGAATTCTGCCTTTTTGTTTTTCAATTGTTAGCTTCCTGCTTAAGGAATCAGCCATCAGGATGTAGAGGAAGGGCGAGAGGGGGCAGCCCTGTCTCAGGCCCCTTGTGGCTAGAAAGAAGTTTGCAGGTCTTCCGTTTATCATTGGCTATCCATATCTTTTCCAAGTAGGCTTTAATTATATCAATAAATTCTGGTTGAAACCAAAAGCTGATAGGACCCTATATAAAAAGGATCTATTTACCCTGTCAAAAGCAATGCACATATCCAGTTTGATTAACATACCTTGTTCTTTGTGCAGTTGACTTGAATGTAGTGCTTCCTGCACTTGGATGACGTTGTCCAGGATATGTCGACCTTTCACAAAGCCTCCTTGAGCTGGGGTAATTAATTTTTGAAGAAGTGGCTTGATTCTATTTGCCATCAGCTTGGCCAAGATCTTATATGATGAATTGCATAATGATATAGGTCTATATCTATTAAAGGTGCCTGGATTATTTTCCTTTGGGATTAAAGCGAGAAAAGTTGAGTTTATGTCACCTCCGACTTTTGCCTTCCTCATGAAGCCCTGGACCATTCTCATCAGATCAGTTTTGATTATCTCCCAGCATATTCTATAAAAGTGAATTGATAATCCGTCGGGCCCAGGGGCTTTATCTGGCTCCATGGACCAGACTATGTTTATTATTTCTTCTTCTGAGGCTGGCCTTATTAGAGATTCGTTGTCTTCTAAGCTTACTAGCTGGGGTATATTGATAAGGAATTCTTCCATGTCCTCCTCGATTCCATCTTTTCCGGCGCTGAGAAGATTCTGAAAATGGTTTACTGCTGCCTCCTTGATCTGTTCGAAGCCTCTGCATGCCTGACCATTGGTGGTAGTAATTTCTGCGATGTGATTTCTCGGTATCCTCACCCTGTATTGTCTATGGAAATATGTTGTATTCCTATCTCCTGATTTGAGCCACAGGATACGAGATTTAATCGCCAAAATTCCTCCTCATTTCTAAAAGAACTGTATGCTTTCCTTTGGGCACATTTTTCTATGTCTAGATCAATGGCTGAGATGGTTTTCTCTTCTAGTCCTAATTGAATTTCTTCCAGCGATCTTGTTGCTTCTTTCCTCTGGCTGGTGGGGGTGTTGACTTCTTTCTTTAACCATTCTTTGAGCGACTTTTTGGTATTCTTAATTTTTTGCTCACATACATAGCTTGGGGAGCCTGAGATTTCTATTTCCCAAGTTGTTTGTACCGTATCAAGAAACCCCTCTCCTTTGGCCCAGAGAGGGTTGAATCTGAAGGGGAGGGGGCCGAGGTCTTCTTCCTCCTTTATGTGCAAAAGAATTGGTTTGTGGTCCAATGTTAATTTTGGCAGGATCTTGGAAAGGACTATTCTATTATCGATCATAATAGCACTGCTAGCAAGGAATCTATTTAACCTTGCTGAAATGTGTTGTTCCCCTGTTCTGTTGTTTGTCCAGGTATATGTTCCTTTCACCGGTTTGAAGTCTACCAAGTCCCAGGACTGGATTAGATTTTCCACAGTGAGGAGGAAGGGATCTCTTGTGTAGGATCCTCCTCGCTTTTATTTTGGGTCTAGGATTATATTCAAATCTCCTCCTATGATTATATTCGTGGGACTGCATTGCTCTATGTATTCTGTTAGAGTTTTCCAGAATTCTTTTTTCTCCTCATAATGCACCGGGACATACATATTGAACAAATCTAATTTGACTTTGCTTGCTGTGTGCCAAAGTTCTGTATATATCCAATGTTGAGTCTCATGTGTTTTGCCAAGGTTGAATAGGTTCTTTGACCAGAAAGTACCTATCCCTCCTGTTGATCCTCTTGCACTGATTACCTTCCCTGAGTCAAATTACCATTTAGAGGTGTTGGTATTTAGAAGGGTCTCCCCTTCTATTTTGGTCTCTTGGATCATGAGTACGTCTATGGGTTCCATTTTCATTAGATCCTTGATGGCCTCTGCCTTGTTGGGATTACCCAGACCCCTGCAGTTCCAAGATACCAAATTCAGGTTCATCATTTACAACTTGTTGGTGTGGGGCCTCCTCCCTTGGATGCCCTTGGCCTGATGTTTCTCCCCAGAGTCATTTCTAAGGTAGCTTGACTTCCTAGGGTTTTTTTCTTTTCTGATTCTTCTTCCCTTACCTCTTTGTTTGATCTCCTTCCCGCTCGCTTGGATGGTCTTTCTTCATCATCCAATGAGCCGGTGTTTTCTATCTTTTTCTTTTTCTGCTTGATTATGTCTGCATATGAAGGGGAGGTGTTATTGCTTGGATTCGGATTAGATGTGTTACCTGGATCTTGCATTTCGCTGTCTTTGTGCTGAGATGGATCTTCATGCTCCTTCTCCAGGGTTTCTGTGGGTGGTGTGAGAGATTCGAATGGGTTCTTGTCCTCCAATGCACTGGTGCCTTCCTTGCTCCCGTCGCTTTGCTGGCTTTCCGTTTCTTGTCCTGTTTTGCCCCCTGTCTCCTTGCCTTTGTTTTTGTTGCTCTACCTATTGTTTGCTGCTTTTTTAACTTGTTTCCATTGCTCTCCTTTTTCTTTCTCAGTAGATTCCTCATTTTTCTTCTTGCAATATCTTGTGAAGTGTCCGTATTCATGGCAGTATCGACATTTGAATGGAAGTTGCTCATAATCTAGTTCTTGAATGTGCGTCCATTCTGCCACTGATAGCTTGACGGCTTCAGGAAGCCCAATTTCTAGGTCTACCTCCACGCAGATTCTCGCACAAGAGTATTGATCCTTCCTTGGGGCTTGATCTATGTATTTCCAAGAGAATTTCCTATGGACTGCGGCGATTTCTAGCTCCAACAATGAAGAGGAAGATGTGGTAGGGGCACCCAGACTGGCACCGCCTTAGGAACATCTTGGGATGGGTCGAAGTCGGGAGACCATTTATTCAGGTACAGTCCTTGAGGGCCCATGAAATATGGCCCATTTCTGAAGATTAGGCTCCTATCCTCTGCATTTTCGAACACAAACACGAAAAAACCCTTGCCCACGAAGTGGCTTTTTATTCCTTCTTTGACCAGGGGGATCCAGTTGCGCTTTACCCATTCTTCTACTCCTTTCAGGGAGGGCCATAGCCCTGTGAATTGTCCGATTAGCCCTCTTTCGGCAAGTTCTGAGCTGTTATGCATGTGTCCTCCACCGGCAAGGACACTGTTGGAATGTTTTCCAGCTTTTTAACAAACTTAAGCTGAGGTCGAGAAGGTTGGCGTTTTCCTGTGGTTGCCACCAAGGCATAAATGCCTGCAGTTCTGATGGGGTTTCGGTGCCATCTCCACGTTCCATGACTGAGTTCCTTGAGGGAGAAACCAACCCTTGTTAGATCAGGGACAGGACCCCCATACGAGAGCGGATCCAACTTCACCCGATCCGCGAACCCTGTCGATTGCGCAGCTCTGGTTCGATATTTGTTGCGCGCCTGAGTTGCCGACTGAAACCCTCTTTTAATGTGATCTCACGTTTTTGTTTTTCTCATTTTATTTTGTGTTATGGGTTGTCTTTCTTCGCATATTTGGTATTCTGGAATTTCTCGCAGGTCAAGAGCATAACACGCGCTGGAGCTTTTAAAAAATTAATAGCACAGGGGCATTCAAATAATACCACACCAGTTTCCGACACTCTGAAAAAACTATGTTATCAAATCAGTGCTCTTTTAAAAAAACACACCAGGCGTTTAAAAAAAATCAGCACCGCTATGCCCCTATTTCCCGATTTAAAAAAAATAAAATAATAATAATAATAAAATTGAATTCAATCAACTCGATGCTCTTATAACAATTACAGCACTGAAAGTTTTAAATAGAAACTACACTGTTGTGTTAAAAAAATTAATCACACCTTTTCAAGATTTAGAAAATAATAATAATAATAAAATGTATCATGTCGGTGCGTTGAAAAAATTTGGCGCCACGGCAATGTTAGTGTGCTTTCTATATAAACGCATTGGTGCACTTGACAATTGAACACACCAATGTCTGGAGAAATTGGATAAAAAAACGGGATTTTTTTTTCATTTTTAAAATTCAAAAACAAGCGGTAATTGATTTTTCAAAATCTAGTTTCATAAAGACTTTTAAATAGTAAAAAGGTATTCACCATTTCATTATTTTACACAAAATTTCATGTGGGTGACTTGCAAGAGAGACATATCAAGAGCACTGTGCAGCAACATAATATTTTGGAGCAGTGGAACTATTCAAAAGACCAGAAGCTAAAAGGTATGGTGATTCACTCAAAAACCTGCATAGTAAAAATTTTAAATTTTGTTGTTTATTTTATTAATAATTTTTTTACAATTTTTGTTAAGGTTTAATTAGAAGAGAGATCATTTGCAAGAGAGACATATTGAGAGCACTATGGAGCTTGAAAATATTTTGGATCCATTGAAAGATCAGAAGTTGAAAAGTATGGTGATTCACTCAAAACCATGGATAACAAAAATCTTAAATTTTACTGTTAAAACATTTTACAATTTTTGTTATATTTATTCACAATTAAAAAAAAAACAAACAAACAAACAAACAAAACTAAAAAACTAAGAGTGTAGAAAATAAAAAATAAAAAATAAATAAAAAAATAAAAAAAAAATTACTACTCAAAATTTTTACAATCTGCTTTCCTATTTAAATTTAATTAAAATTTAGACCAAAAAAAAAAATCAATACTTACCTTAAACCCTTGCTTCTTCCTACAAAATTTCACCTTAGGGTTTAACTTCCTCTACCACTTCACAATTAGGGTTTTTCAATTTAGGAATTTTAGATTTAATGGGTGTGTACTTACTATATATAGGGAATTTGACATGTAAAGTAGGGGAATCAATTAGAGGAAATATGGAAGAAGCTTTAGAAACCCTTGCTTTCACCCTGACTTCTCAATCTTCGCTTGTTTGCATGGATTTTTTGCAGATCCCTACTGCAAATAGTTCAATGGAGAATTCACGTGATCTAGTAAATAAATAATTTTCTTTTGCAGGTATGGTTGTTGGTCAAGCTAGCTCTTCTTCAGTTTCATACAATTCTATGTTGAATTTTGGATTTAGTCTTCCAGTGGTGCAAGAAATTTATTCCCTTAACGTTCTTGTGGATGAGGAAGCTATGGACTATGAAAAATATTTTTCAGAGAAAGATTTGGTTTGTAGGTTTCATGGGTTCTAGTCGTGGCTAGCTGATCTGCATAAATGGATCTCTGAGACATGGAAGCCCCTTTTGAAAGACAAGCTAGATATTTACCCTATCGCATAGGTTTTATTCACTATGGTTTTTTAAAAGATTAAAGACAAGAAGGCTATCTGTGAAGCTGGGTCGTGGTTTTGGGGGAGCGTTGGCCTATCCGTGCAACGTTGCTCTCCCACTTTTGATCCAATAAGGGAATCAATTACTTCAGCCCTAGTTTGGGTAAGATTGTTGAATCTTCCCTTGAATTTCTAGAATCAAAGATCGCTTTCCTCCATTTAGAACACATTGGGAAAATTCTATCGAAGTTGCTCTAAAAAAACATCAAGACTACTGTAACAACCCTAGTTGATTTTTTGTGTTAAAAAAATATAAGACCAAGGTCATGGGACACGTATTCCAAGCTAAATGTTGCGAAAAGCATCCTAGTGGGTTTTCATTTGGTTTATTATAGCTAAAGGAAATTGGCAAAGCCATTTGAAAAGTCAAGAGGCATTAATTGGCATTTATTTATGAAAATAAAGGAAAATATGAGAAAAGGAATGTGAAAGGTCACAGGTTTGCATGAGAGGGAAATTGAAGGGAAAATGAAGGAAAATGAAGAAATACAGGCCTCAATGATAAAAAGGCTTATGAAGATCAGCTCACGGATTTTGTCCATTTTTTCCTTTTGCTAGTTCATTTTTGGAGCTTTATCTCTATTCTCTATACTCTTTCATACTCTTGAACACTTAGAGCATTCTTGGAGAACTCTAGCATTGGAGGAAAGAAGACAAAGGAAGAACAAGAAAGAAAAGGGAAGAAAAGATCAAGCAAGGAAGAGTTGGATCATGCAGCTACAGTAGGATTAATTGCAGGTATCATGTTGCATATATGATTACCTTGCTAGTTTTCGCATGCATGGTACATGCATCTATGTTCTTGGTTCTCTTGTTGTCACTGGCATAGACTTTGTCAGGTGTGAAAGTGGTTTACAACCTTACCTTGCCATTTTCGGATAGCCATGGTGTGATGGGGTTTATCTTACTTGGTTGAGTTGGCTTGCCAAATGGTTTTCAAACTGAGTGGGGTGGTCTCAAGAAAAATCACAAGGCCTAGGAATCCATGGACCGGTAAAGGTGGGATTGCGGTAAATCCTAGTTGTGTGTACCCTCGTTGGGCCTAATAATCCTCAATTGGTAAATGGTAGGGTTTACGGTGAAGCCTAGAGGCTGGACGGACAAATTCCTCATGGTTTAGGTGGAGAGATCTGAAGGCATCCATGCATGTATAGGCCTAGTGATCCTTGGACTGGTATATGGTGGGATTACGGGAAAGCTTGGTTGTATATATGAGGGTTTCGTACCTACAAATCCTTGACCAGTATTGACAGGATATATGGTAAAGCCTGAGAAATCCTTGGTCGATTTTGTTGTGAGTCCCACATTCTCGCTTGGAATATGGAACAGGGGAGATTCATTGAAAAAAAGATTTGGTTCAACCAAATCTATGGTCGGGTGGTACATGGAAGTCCCTAGCTTTGTTGTCCTTTGCATATGTTAATAAGAGCTCTTTTCCTCTTGTGTTCCATGTGTAAATGTACTTGTTAATATGTGGTTTTAATGGTTGTTCCATCATTGTTATTTTGTTGGTTATATGTTGGTCATAAGCATGGTTTATGATAGGCTTGGGTTATGGCTCTCATCATGTTTTGATTAGTAAATGAATTTTTAATGAATGTATGACCTAATAGATGGTAATACAGTTATTTTGAGAGGGCATCAAACCTTCTTGACGAATCTTAGATAAGTATGAAATCCCTATGTTCAGATGTGTTTATATGACCTATACATTACATATTTATGATGTGTTTGACGAAATGCCTATCATGGTTGGTAGGGGTCAGGTCAAGTTCTTGTTCAAGTGTTTGCATTAGTAGGCTTATTTCATTGTTATTTATCAAATCTGGAAGTTTCATGAATTTATGGGCTCAGAATTTGGGGACGTTGGCATAGAACTACCTGAAAAAGGTTGCAGTCTAGATGCCTTGTTGTGGGAGTGAATGGAGGGTCTTAGTCGCATGGAAGCCTTTTCATGGGAGTGACTGGGGGTCTAGTTCAAAAAAATAATAATAATAATAATCAAGTTGTCTCAAGGGTTAGACACCTGGAGGGGTTCGCTGGCTTTTGAAGGTTTTGTAGCTTCTGAGGAAGGTCAAATTGGTCTTGTCTTGTTTATTCCACTTCCTTAACTGTAGATGGGGAGTTGAATCATATCATAGTAACTCTTTGTCACATGTTTACCCTGGTGGATAGGTTAGCTTGGGTAAATATGGGAGGAGGGTGTTACAGAGTGGTATCAGAGCATGGTTCAACCCTTAGACTGGATGGGTGAAATGTGGTTGTCATGCATGCATGTAGGTCATATATGTGTATGTTATGTATGCATGGTGATTATCATGTTATAGTTGTGTTGTCATGTAGAAGTTGATGATGTTGTTATTGGGATGTGTTTGTCATGAATGCATGTCGATCATATATGCATTTGTTATGCATGTCAGTGTATATATGTTGTTATGCATGCATTTTCATGGTTATGGTTATGCATGTATAGTAGGTCAGACATGCATCATGAGGTCATTGTATGCAATTTAGGTCATCATGATGTTATTGGTATGTTGTGATGTTGATAAGTTGGTTGATATGGAGTAGAAAGTGTAGATCATTAAAGCGAGGTTGCAGCACTAGACCTCGGGCTAAGAGAAGATTGTCATATAGGTTTGTATGTTGGGTATGTAGGTATGTTGGTTAATGGTTGTTATAATCATTAGGGTTATCTACATGTCTATTAGACTATGGTTTTTGTGGTTACATATGTAATAGATGTTAGTTATCAGTGTGATCATATGTACATGCATCAGTTGGTCATGAAGGATAGTAACTTGTTATATGCATTGTGGTCATCTTCATGATGGTTATGGTCATTTTACTTAGGATATTTATGTTATATGTATCGTGCTAATCTGGATTGGTTTATGTAGATGATTGTGGTTATGATACTCAGGTATGAGTCGATATAATTATGATATTGTGTCTCACTAATTTGGATTGACTTGTGAAGATGTGATAGCCTCACCTAAGATACATTGAGGTATGAGTTTGATTATGTTATCTATTTGGTGTTTGAGTGTTTGATTATGTCGTCTAGTTGATTTATCTAACATGGTATGTCTATAGTTTGTTTGAATGTTTGATTAATTGCATGATATGAGTATGTTCATGTAAGATTGCATGAAGGAATTATCTTGTTTTAGGATGGTTGCACTAAAACATTATGTGTTGAGAAAACTGATATGTACTTGAGTATAAGTGAATGCTAGTTCTAGTATTATGATTAATGATTGTGAGTTGATTGTTGATTTTGGCATGGTTGTTAGACTTGGTAAAAGATAATTAATAGACATGATGTCTTGATCTTTGGAACATATGATTGACATGTGTGAACAGCTACAGGGAAACATGTTTGGTAATAGCATGACAAGTAACAATTGATTTGTTTATATAACTAACCGCTAGGGAATGTGATAGTTCATAATAAGATTCAATTGCAACAGGGCCAGGTTAAAAGAAATGAATTGGGTGAGGATTCCTTTGGCTATGTTCTGAAATCAAAATTCCAAATCAATGAATGCTTTGCATGAACACAGGAAGTCTTCTTAACCTTGATTTTGTCTGACATTATGAAGATATGTGCTATATTTATGAATATGTATCTGACAGGTATAAAAATTAGCTTCCATTTATGGCTAGATTGGTCAAGGAATTGGAGTCCCTTGAGATATGATATATGTATGTGCTCAGTTATAAGTCAGTGTGTTGGGTACAAAAATGTAAGGTATCTGGTATATTGTTATATTCATTTATACACTAACAGTTATATGTTTATGGTAGTATGATGTAGGGATTGCCTGGCAAAAGAGACTACCATGAAATCTTGAAGAAGGCTTGGGTTGATATTTCCCTTGGAATCATTGTGAACCATGGGGTTGAGTCATGGTGTATGTTGCTAGTTTGTTCTTTCAGTTCTTTGTGATTTGTTTGTGCTTGACTTGCAGTTTTTTTTATGTATGGTGCATGGCCATGCCACTTTTTTTGTGGTTTCATATTGCTATTGGTCTTTCTTGGTTTGCTTCTTGTTTGTTTCTTGTTCTTTCCTTTTATGTTTGAGGCTCTTCGAAATTGGTTGGGGAAAGAGGAAAGTTAATGGAGCTCAAGAGAGCTGAATGAAACTCAATTGGTAATTAAAGACTCAAATGAAGCTCAGTGCATGTATAAGGGTAGTTGAAGGCAATAGTATGATAGCTAGTTAGATTGGTTGGGTCCATTGTTTTAAATGGACGGTGGCAAGACATTCATGAGGAAGGTAACAAGGAAAGGTAAAGTGAATGTATTTGAGGCATCAAATGCCTTGGCTATGTTGGGAAATGTTTTTTCAATGTTGTGCATGTTGTGCACTGATAAAGGGATTTCTCTTAACATAGACCTTATGATATACAGTAATTATGGTGTGATCATGATTATGTTGATGCTTATATATGTATACATGTATGTATGTATGTATGTCGTTGCCTGACAAGGTCGCCAATGATCATGATTGCTTTATGCTAATGATTATATATATATTATAATATATATATATATATATATTATATATAATATGATATAGAATATATAGATATATTAGATATAGATATATAGATATATATATAGATATATGTATGTATGTCATTGTCTGGCAGGGTTGTCAGGGATCATTCCTGTGGAGTAATGATTGCTTATGCAGGTGAATGACATGAAGGGGTTCCTGTTCTTATGAGGAATCAAGTGGGAAGAGTAGTCATGATAGATCAATGAGATCAGTATTACGTGGATATGATTGATATTATGTGCTTGCATTATGTCTATGTTTATGCTATGATAGGTAATGTTGAGGGATACATCAGCGGAATGAATGTAGTGTGATCTACGACATGCTGGGACAAGCATGCATAGTGGAAAGACACTAGAAGTAAGGTTGATTGTAGAGATAGTGTGGTCTTAGGGTGTGCAGTGTGTAGTGTTGTGTACAGGTAGCATATGTAGTATTGTGTACAAATGGTGTTGTGTGTCTGTTGTATGTATGGTGTTATGTGCATATTACATATGCAATGCTAGGTATAGATGGCGTTATGTACATGTTGGATATGTGGTGTTGGTACATATGGTACTGTGTGCATGTTGGATATGCAGTGTTGTGTACATATGGTGCTATGTACATGTTATATATGTGGTGCTATGGCATATGGTGTTATGTGTGTGATTGTACATATGGTGTTGTGTACATGTTGTACGTACAACGTTTTGTGCAGGGGGTGCCATGTACATGCCGTGCATATGGTGTTGTGTACACATTGTACATATGGTACTATGTACATGTTGTGCAGGTGGCGTTGTGCACATGTGGTGTTGTGTACACATTGTACAGGTGGTGCTACGTACATGTTGTACATGTGGTATTTTTGTACATGTGGTATTGTGTGCATGTCGTACATGTTGTGTTGTATACATGTGATATTGTGTTATGTGCATTTTGTAGTCATTGTATTGTAACGTGTATTTGTTGTGTTGTACTTTGTGTAGGTATATGTATTGTGTTGTACACCGGGTGTAGGTGTATGTATGGTGTGGTGTTGTACAATGTGTGTGGGTGTGTGTGTGATGTACAATATATGTATGTATACATGATTGAAGAGAAGAGAAGGTATTGATCGCTTGTCGAGTTTGGAAACCAATACAGTGTGTGTACATAAAGGACATGGATAAAGGCAAAAGCAAAGGACTGATTGAAGGATAAGTATCAGTGTTTTATTTCAGTTTTGATTATGCATGTGGTATATGATTTTGACTTATGATGGTTACATGTGATCTATATTTATGGTTTATGATGATTTCATGTGGTTCATGATTCTTGATTTATGATGGTTGAGTTTTGAGCTAACCAAATCTGATATGCTTATACATGAAGATTTGGTCAAGAGTTGGTTTGACTTGTTGTGATAGGAAGTGAGCATAAGTCCAAGTGTACCTTATTGGTGGGCCACCAATGAGGTATGATTTGGATTTATTTAAATTCGTTTTGAATATAATGGGAATTATGTGCTTGGTACAAGAAAGAATGGAAATTCCTGGACTAGGTGGTTGAAACTGACTGCAAGAATTAGCAGCATTAGTGAAACGAATTGGAACAAGCACCAGCATGTTGGTAAAGCACTTCAAGAGCCTGACCATTGTGGGACAGTGGTACCCAATAGTGTCCATTGATTGCCATGAGCATGTTATGACCGTATTATGGTTTTGAGGCAGTGATATGCATTGGTTTTTGGATCTTTCTATGCAAGGAAACCTTATCATGGGAGGGATCACCCGAGGGACTATGTAGTAAAGAAGGGGATGCCCGCAGAACTTGGAAGTTATGTGACTACATGGAAATGGGTGACCGTATTGCTCAAGGTACTATGTAGCAGAGAGGGAAAGGATGGGGATGGATTTTTTTTTTGTCATCATCATTTCCATATGGAATTAGATGCACATTGGGAGTGTGTCCTGGAACAATGAGCCGATAATTGTTCACTGAGGGACAAGTAGCACAATATTGTGGCGATGGACATTGGATGTAGCTTGGACTTTGGCAATGGATTATGGACTTCCTCAGAAGGAGGTGAAACCTGGTACTACTTTGAGGGTGGAGGCATGAGCATCTAGATTCCCTTGTTGCTGATACGGGCATCGTATCTTTTTATTTGTTGGTTAAATCAAATGTGCATATGTGTATATGTGTATATTATTGTAAATATTGTATCGATTTGTGTTTATAAAGCTCCATAGACAATATGGTTATTTGTTGGTTGAAGCAAATGTGCATGACTATATATGTGTTGTTATTGTAAATATCGTAATGAATTATGTTATAAAGCTCTAGTAAATAGTATGTTTGTCATGTTTTCAATTGTGGTCATTGTAAATACTGCAACGAGTTATGTTATAAAGCTCCAAAGATAGTATGTTTTGTTTTCAGTGGTATGTTGGTTTATAGGTGTCATTGAACACAGAGGATGGTATTCCCTCAAGGAGGGGGGTTCTATAACAACCCTGGTTGATTTTCAATGTAAAAAAATAAATAAGACCAAGGTCATGGGACATGTATTATAAGCTTAATGTTGGGAAAAACATCCTAGTCGGTGTTCATTTGGTTTATTATGGTTAAAGGAAATTGGCAAAGGCATTTGAAAAGGTAAGAGACATTAATTAGCATTTATTTATGAAAATAAGGGAAAATAGGAGAAGAGGAAGGTAAAAGGTCACAAGTTTGCATGAGAGGGAAATTGAAGGGAAAATGAAGAAAATAGAGGCCTCAATGATAAAAAGGCTTTTAAGGATCAGTTCATGGCTTTTGTCAGTGTTAACCTTTCATTAGTTCAGTTTTGGAGCTCTTTCTCTACTCTCTCTACTCTGTCATACTCTTGAACGCTTGGAGCATTCTTGGAGCACTCTAGCATTGCAGGAAGGAAGTCAAAGGAAGGACAAGAAAGTAAAGGGAAGCAAAGATCAAGCAAGGAAGAGTTGGATCAAGAAGATACAACGAGATTACTTGCAGGTATCGAGTTGCATGTATGATTTCCTTGCTAGTTTTGGCATGCATGATATATGCATGTGTGTTCTTGGCTCTCTTGATTTCATTAGCATGGGATTTGGCAGGTGTGCCAGTGGTTTTCTAGCTTGCCTTTCCATTTCCAAATAGTCATGATGTGATGGGGTTTTTCTTACTTGATTGATCTAGATTGTTGGATGGTTTCGAAACTGAGTGGGGTGGTCTCAAGAAAAATCTCAAGGCCTAGGAATCCCTGGACCGGTAAAAGTGGGATTGCGGTAAATCTTGATTGTGTGTATCCTTTTTGGGCCTAACAATCCTTGACCGATGAATGGCAAGATATATGGTAAAGACTACATGGTGGATAATGAAAAATTACTCATCGTTTAGGTGGAGAGATCTGGAGGCATCCATGCTTGTATAGGCCTAGTGATCCCTGGACTAGTATACGGTGGGATTATGGTAAATCCTAGTAGTGTATGTTTCTTGTTTGGGCCTAGGAATATCTTGGCGGAATTGCGGTAAAGCTTGGTTGTATATATGAGGGGTTTTGGGCCTACGAATCCTTGACCGATGTTGGCTGGATATACAGTAAAGCCCGAGGAAGCCTTGGTCAGTTTTGTTGTGAGTCCCACATTCATGCTTGGAATATGGCATGAGGGTGATTGGCTGAAAGAAATATTTGGTTCAGTCCAATCTATGGTCAGGTGGTACGTGGAAGCCCCTATTTTGGTTGGCATTAGCATATGTTAATAAAATCTCTTTTCCTCTTGTGTTCCATGTGTAAATGTACTTGTTAATATGTGGTTTTAATGGTTGTTCCATCATTCTTATTCTGTTGGTTATATGCATGGTTTATGACAGACTTGGGATATGGCTCTCATCATGTTTTGATTAGTAAATGAATTGTTAATGAATTCATGACCTAATAGATGATAATACAGTTATTTTGAGAGGGCATAAGACCTTCTTGACCAATTTCAGATAAGTATGAGGTCCCTATGTTCAAATGTGTTTATATGACTTGTACATTACATATTTATGATGTGTTTGAGAAAATGCATGTCATAGATGGTAGGGGTCAGGTCAAGTCGTTGTTCAAGTGTTTGCATTAGTAGCCTTATTTCATTGTTACTTATCAATTATGTAAATTTCATGAAGTTTGTGGTAGAGGCCTAAATCCTAGCCCTGAAAAAGTGGCTCAGAGTTCAAGGTCGTTGGCACAAAACTGCCTTAAAACGGCTGCAGTCACAAGGATTCCTTGTTGTGAGAGTGACTAGAGGGTCTTGGTTGCATGTAAGGCTTTTCATGGAAACAAATGGGGTCTAATTCAACGAAATATCAAGTTGTATCAAGGATTGGATACCTGGAGTGGTTGGCTTGCTCCTGAAGGTTTGGTAGCTTCTAAGGAAGGTCAGATTGGTCTTGTCTTGTCGATTCAACTTCCTTAACTATACATGGGGAGTTGAATAATATTATAGTAACTCTTCATCACATGTTACAACTACTTATGCTCGGATTTGTGTGGAGATGGACTTCATCAAGGATTTTCATGCAAAGATTAATTTGATGGCTCCAAACTATGTTTGGGTCCAGAATATTGACTATGAGAATATCTCATTTTGATATAGAGCATGTTATGAAACATGGCATGTAATTAAAAATTTCCCCAAGCGTCCTCAGAATAACAAAGATCATAAAAAAACCCTGAAGGCACAAATGGTGGGAAGGTGCACAAGATGACCATTTTACGGTATTCAAAGAAGAAGAGATTCAAGGAAAGAAAGAATGAGAAAACAAGAACGAAGTAGATTCAAAAAAAGAAACAACAGCCATGGAAATAGAAACAAATCAAGAAAATTTAGTTGTTAATGTGGATCCTCCGGTTTCTAGTAAAGATCCCTCAAGTCCAGTGTTAGCATAAAAACGACAAACCCTCGTGGAAAATGGATTATCTCCAAAAATCACAAGGAATCTCATTGAAAAGGAAATTCCTTGGGCAGATCAAGCGGACGAGGAAAATTTAAAGGAAAACACCATGCAGTTGTCGAAGATCGATCTGCCATAATTTACAGAAAATGCGGGTTGGATTCAAGTTGGGAAGAAAGGAAAAAGTTTTTCTCCAAAAAAACAAGAAGACAAACTAGATTAAATTAAAAAATGGGATGTAAATGTGTTTGTAATTTGGGGGTTTTTGGAAAATATTTAGTTGGAAAGGGGCTTAAGTATTTGTGTCATGGGGAATTCATTTGAGGGTTTGGACTGAGCCTTTGTGCTCAATCTCAAACCCTCAAAGAAGATTGGAATATGTAAAAAAATTGGCCTTGCAATCCAGATTTTTTTAATACAAACCTATATCTGTTTCATTAAAAAAAAATTAGGGGAATCAATTATTGAATTAGATCTAAACCCTGTCGGCTCTCTCCTTCTTTTTTTTTAAACGGCTATTTGTTTCACAGTGCACCCTCTGTAATATAATGCATTGGTGCTCCCTATGTAATAAAATGCACCGACATATTATAACACTCTAATTCTGTCAAGTTTGTTAATCGTTGCTCCTGGTGTAATATAATGCACTAACGCACCTCTTTCGAATAACACCGTTAAATCATTTTTGGTGCATTTATCCTTACAAAATGCACTGTACTAATTTAAAACTATTAAAAAAAAAAAAACAATTTTCCATGATAGTGTTGAATAATTAAACAGTCGGTGCATTTAGAACACTAAACGCACCGATGCATTTATCTAATAAATGCACCGATGATAAACACACTGATGCGTTTATCTAATAAATGCATCGGTGCATTTATTTAATAAATGCAACGTTGATAAACACAGCGGTTATTAGACCTTTTTTGGCTAAAAATTATTTGATTTATTTGTAAACTATATTTAATAGCTTATATATTGAATGCTACATGTTGTATAATAATAATAATAATAATAATGTCTCATAAGGTCTCAAGTAACAAAAATATTGATCGACACAATGATAGCACATCAAAAAATGTAGAGAAAGTGAGTTCTTTGTAAATTATTTACAAAATTAATATGTTTGAGCTATATGTAAGTTTAACTAATACGTATTGGTTGGTGTGCGTTATGCAAAACCGCAAAATGAACAAGGTCGATAAGATTATTTCTAATTTAAGTGAAGAAGAGTGTAAAAGCTTGATAGGAAAATTGCAGAATGATGAATGAGGTGAATGAAAAAATATTATTCAATGTGAGTTTTTTTCATTAATAATATACTTTATAATATTAGATAACATGTTTCAAACAATTTATTAATTCATATGTGTTTAATTTTCTACAGGGAGCAACAATGAAGGAAAAGATCAATGTTGTTCTAAGAAATAAAAAATTATAGAACATGTAAATGACAATGAATTGGTCCTTAGCTCATCTCAAGTGGCGTTGGAGGTGAATGAAAGGGGGAGCGAGGTTTACAAAACTATGAGGGATCTAATGGAACGAACGTATAGACGTATTTTCCACTTACAATACAAGAATTAATCCAGTGATTCTAAGAACCAAATTATATCTAAACTACAGGAAGCGTTTCCAGAGGAACGGTCAATGAGACATGTCAGACTTGCAATAGCAAAAGCATACAACAATAAAAAAGAATTGTTAAAAAGGTAATATATCTATTTGTATAAATTGATTTTTTAGAATTATATGTATATATTACTACAAACCATTCATTTATTATTATCAATTTTGTTATATTTAGTTTTCATATATCATTATAAAAATAGTTTATTATTTTTTCAGGAAGATTATGAAAATCCCAAATGATCAACCCGCTAATATGTGAAACATGCCAATAAAAATGTCCAAAAAAGTGTACAAGGAGATGGTTAAAGAAATGAACATAATTGCATCACACGAGGAGCCATTTTAACAACAACGTGCTTCAAATGTATGTAATCATGATTGACTTTGTACATATAAAAATAATAATTTAGCATTAAATATTAATTTTCAAATATTTTCTTACGGAAAAGAAAACAAGATGGAATTCATTCAACACATAAACAGGACGACAAGGAAGAAAGGGGTTGATTTCAAAGTTTGTGAGTAATTGTTAATATTTCCTTATAACAACTCAAGGTTTCATTTTTGCATATTTTAAGTTGTTTTACAACAACCATCCTTGAATGTATTCAAATAGGTGCTAACATACAAAGAAGAGCCATCAGAAGAATTGATTGACATTGGATTAAATAAGGGTTGTGAGTATATGTTCCCATACTAAAAATTAATTATGGAATTTGTAAGTATCTATGTTGTTTTACTTCTCTGAGTTTATAACTAATAGAATAAAAAAATATTTTATATTAAATCGATGATTTATAATGGGGTTTAAAACATGCAAGAAACAAAGTATGGAACTACGCCAACAGAAGACTTGTTGCAACAAGGCATGTGACTTGGTTTTGAAACCATGTGCACAATTTATGAGTCACTTCTTGCTATGGTAAATTGTTATTTGATTTACATTGATGTATATTATTTATTTCAATTTTCATTATTCCCACCATTGTAGATACACTCATTACACTTTATTTTTATGTTTGCACATGGAAAATGAGGAATAAGAGTAAAATAATCGATGCAATCAACAAAACATTCGTCCAGATAACCCAAGTCATGGAAGTAGCTCAAGCACCGACAACACTTTTAGTGAAGAATGATGATTTATTTGGATATCAATGCAAGTTGTTTTTTCTAAATAATTATCTGTGAAAAACAGACATTTTGTTTAATGTAATGGACATAATGTCCCAATTTAAAGACAAGGGTTTACCAATAACAATCCCATTTTGTATGACAAAGAGCCTCTTATTGATATATAATAAAAATACATTTTAATTTATTCTATTGTGTTATCCAATGGTGTTGTGAAATGTTACACCACTGATTAAACATATGGATGATTAAATATTATACTGAAGAGATGTGAAATCTGATAATATAACAAATTAATCCAAACATCATATATAAATGCACTAATAAAATTTTAATTTCTATGAACACTATTATAAGATATATGTCGATTTTTCGATGAATAACGAATTTTAAAAATTAAAATAATTGCACTGTCATGGGTCGATGTTTCCAAAAAAAAGAAAATCTCATTCAAAAAACCGATGCGTCTATAACATAAAAAGTATCGGTGCATTGTGTTATATAAAAGCACCATGAAGACATCTTTTTGCATGCCCAGTGTCTTTTAAGAAAACTAGAACATCGATGCATTTATCACTTCGAGCACTAGTCTTCTTTGAGATTAATGCCCCGGTACATTGTAATTCTTAATGCACCAGTGCTTCCATATAGCTGACTCCTAGGTCCTACAAAATATTATTTTCATCACTGTGCTTTATGAAAACTAACAACATTGGTCCTTTTATATAACTAATGCACCAAGGCCTTTGTGCTAACGATACGCATCAACGCTGCAAGTTAAAAAAAAGCATTGATACAACAATTAATTTTTGTGTGCCTCGTTGTCATTCCTTAGAAGAATGACCCAGGCATTTTTTACTTCTTAGCATCGGTGCAATATATATTATGCATCGATGTTCTTTGCATTCAACACCTCGGTGACTTTAGTTATGTATGTCACCTGGTACTTTTATCTATGTAGCGCATCGATGCTACTTGTTCCATTAAGCACACAACAAATAAATAAATAAAGCATCTGCTATAACCTTCGGTCGCCCTGATTTTTTCAGTTGTTATGAAGTTCCATTAAAACCTCCGCTAAAACATTTGTTATCCCAAACAGATGTTTTAGGGATGTTTTTTTGACAATCTTTCCAATTTTATAACACTAAAAACCTCTGTTATAACCTCCGCTAGAAGGTATTTTCCTTTTAGTGAGAATAGAAATAAGATTTGGAGTAGCAAATTGACAAATGTGGCGTGTGCTCCAAAAGTCTTAGATTTCACACAAATAAACTACTACGTTGAACTTAAAGTTATTGGTATAAACTATTAATTCATGGTTGGTAGCATTAGTTGGCAAATACTTTTGTGATAAATCATGAATGCAGAAGAAAGTTGACATTTTTAACAATTCCAATCTTTGCTTTTGTATAGCTTGAGTATTCGTATGCAATATACACATAAAACAAAGTTTTCATTGTGAAAACATTAATAAGCGAAAATGACTAACTAATTGATTAATATGTAATGATGTGTTGGAAGGAGGTATGCGGAAGAAATGTGAAAGGGTAATGTATACAAAGATACAGAGTGTTCTGAAAGAGAGTTTTTGTTTCTTACTCGGTGCAACCGACTGGAACGCGTTGTGACAATTAGCTTTGTACCATAGTCTTCAAAACTGCATGTTAGGTTATTCGTAAATTAAATTTGGTTTAACCTTTTTCATACTCTGATATCGAATCAAACGAATCAACATCAACATAGATGTGGGGACCAGCTCAGTGACCAAGCTAATTCATGGTAGAGGTAGTTGAGCACGTCTGCACATAATATGTATTTGTGATTGTGCTTGCACAATTTTTTTATTTACAGTTATTATTGACAATCTCTAGGCTAATTGTCATGATCACAAATAAATTTATGTATCTTATGACACATATATCATTGTTATTAAATCGGGAGAAAAATGCGAGTAAATGAGCAAGATTGTTTTGGAATTTCAAGATTTATTTCCATTACTTCCCGTAAACGTTGGATTTGGTATCTTCAATTACCAAATAATTGTGTTGTCTATAACAGTATTCACATGAGAAATAACAATAGTTGGTGATTGTGAAGGGAGCTGAGAATCGCAAAGTTAAATGGGATTGAGAACATTATTGATTAACAAAGTAATTTTTAATGCAAAGAGAAAATGGGTAGCAGAGGAAAGAAAGAAGTTGTTTCCACCCATACGATTAACTAATTTGCTCGTATAGATGAGAACTTTCACTAGTCATCTACGTATGAGCAGTATGTGAATCTGTCAACAGAAAGAAAAGAAGCAATGAGAGTTAAACTAGTGGTTTGACAAATGTTGTAACAAATAAGTGCTTAAAATTGTCTAAAGCAAATAGTTTCATAAACTCAGAAGCACACAAGGTTAACATTAATCAACAATCCACTTACTCAACTTCTCATGTTCCTTCCCATCTCTCTCTTCTAGATATTTCTTTGTTTACATAGTCGTCTAGGGATTTCTATTGGCTCTTTGCCTGCCAAATGGGCACATTAACTGCAACGAATGTCCCAATATCCATTCTCTATTTGTTTTATTACTAATACAAAATATATTATATATTTGACTAAGCTAATATGATTTTCAATGAATTAGCTTTTTAGTCAGTCAAATTGTTCAGAAACAATAGATTCTTTATGATATCATGTCTTTGATGACTTACCCTATTAACCTAAATTGAATCTCAACAAAGAACCAATTCATATCCCTTAATGTCAAAGCAATTAGTTTCTTTAAATATTTGTCTAATTCAAAATGTCTTTGCACACCATATCACTTACATGATAATTCGACAAAAGCCAAATTGAATATTTGTGTAAGGCCAATTTTTCCAATGGGGCAAAGGAGTGCATGAAGACAAAGAAAATAATACGGTAATTCAAAGTTATGTATTTAAAGGTAAGCCATTGTTGCAGCCAAAAGTCATTATAAATGGGTAATTTATCGTTAAAGTCTATAGGAATTGTCATAATTGGATATTTATACTTGAATGCAAAAAAAGAAAAAACAATTTATTTGTTTACCATTTGTTGTTCATCAAGTCAATGTGAACAATGAAGTTTACATTGCAGAGTTTACAAAGTTTTTGGGTACTTTGACTTAAGAAAAATTGAAGCTCATCAAGGCTTTGATCCAATGGGCTTATTTACGATACGCCTAGGTACTATTAAATATATAAAGTTGTTTACAATAGTTTCAAAGAACCAAAAATTAAGAACTGGTAATGGATACTAAAAAATTGCTAAAGAAACCAGCGTCAATAGGGAAGCAAAATACAAGCAAAGAGGCATAAATCCTACACAACAAGCTGCAACTTCCACAACGGGTACTGGTGCAACTTCATCCTCTGGTCAAAGAAAGAGAAAAGCAATTATTATTGGAAAACTAGTTCATGGTGAGCTATCAGGTTGCAGAGATGATGAAGAGCCTACTCGGAGATTCACCCCAAATAAATTGCATATGGTTAAAACAACCAAATCCAAAAGTACCACAACAAGAAAAAAGCATTGAATAAGCTATAAATGTGGAATACTTGATGGAGTTAGTTCTTATTTAGCAGAGAATCAAAAAATAATGGAGCAAATTGCAGAAGAAGTTAGTATTTTCGATGAGCATCCTGTCGCATTGCAAAATTCAAATTATGACAAGGGTTATAAAAATTTGAGAATTGAAAAAATAAAATTTCATAATAAAAAGTTTATTAATCAAGAACAAACAAATATTGATGTGTTTGGCATTGGAGCCAAGAGGCTCGTGGTATTCCATCAATCTATTGGTGAGGCACTTGCACAATCTATTGATGAACAAGAAGCAAAGAATCAGAGATTGAAAGAAAGAATAAAAGAGCTAGAAGACACTCTAAATCTGGTTCCTCTGTTAATGGCTCCACTAGCAATACGGCATCATCGTTGCCAATTTCTACTCCTGCTAGACCATATAGATCTAATAAATTCAGTATCTCCTTAATGTAGTGAAATTGTATATCATCGATAACATATGCCAAAGATTAGAAACTATTGATCATGCATGGAAAGTAACTTTTGATTTACTACATTTGCAATAGGAAATTAACACATTTATGGATTTGGTTAAGAATAATATTAAGCTAGACACACAATTCATTGACAATGATTTACTTACTTTTAATGAGAAGCTTGAATTACTCTTTGATATAAAGAAAGAAAACAAAGGACTCCCAAATGCTTTTTGAATAAATAAACTAGAAGTTGTATGGTTGGAGAACCAACACACTAGAGAACATCATTTCTAAATGTGATAGCATAAACACTAAAAGAAGTGATGCCTTTCTGAAGGCGGTAAAGATTATACATGAAATAAATGGTTTGCACATCATACACAATTTTGAACTAATTTCAAGAGGCATGTTAAAAGTTTAATTGGACAAGCTAAAACGGTCATAGGTAATGGAGTTTGATTACATAATTAATTTTACTGGAGAAGAAATTACCAAATGGTTGATTACTTTTGTTAGTATCAATGAACAAAATTTTGTCTTAGTTGTGCAATTTCAAGAAGAGGCTAGAGAAATTGAAAAGTAGATATTCATTAAAAATGTCAAAATGGAGATTTGAGTTGCTCCTATCAAAGATTTCATTAAAAGTATGGTGGAAAAATTTATTGAAGAAATCATCAACCCATTAGACACCTAACAGATAGACAATCACATTCGACACTTTTACATATTGTAATTGTTCTCAAATCCTTCAACATTCAGTTTTCTATTTACTATTATTAGATAATTCAATTTTGTTGATTGTGTTATCATGACCTAAGCTAATTCATGTATACAAATTCTTGTTTTTCGTTGCAAATTCCTTTTTCATGTTACGGTTGATGGGAGCCTGTAACATCTCCTAGTTGATTTTCTATGTAAAAAAATATAAGACCAAGGCCATGGGACACGTATTCCAAGTTGAATGGTGGGAAAAACATCCTAGTGGGTGTCACTTTTGGTTTATTTATGGCTATGGAAATTGGCAAAGGCAAAGAAGAACTAATTGGCATTTTATTTATGAAATAAAGGAAAATAGGAGAAACAGAAGGTGAAGGGTCACAAATTTGCATTAGAGGGAAATTGACGGAAAATGAAGAAAATCATAGCATGAATAATAAAAGCGCTTCTGAGGATCAATTCATGGCTTTTGTTGGTTGAGGCTTTTGTCAGTTCAGTCTTCGGCTCTCTCATTCATTCTCTCATTCTCGCACACTAAGAGTAATCTTGGAGCACTTTGGCATACATTGGATTTGGAGAAAGAAGGAAAAGGAAAGCAGGAAAGCGTAAGGGTACAGGTGGATCAACAAATACAACTGGATTACTTTGCAAGTAACAAGTTGCATGTGTGATTTCCCTGCTAATTTATGGATGCATGGTATATGCATGTGATTTTCCGGTTATGTATTGTCATTGGCATGGATTATTGCCGGGATTGACAGTGGTTTTATCCTTTCCTTGCCATTTCCTAGATAGCCATGGTGTTGTGGGTTTTTCTACTTGATTGTTTTTTGGTTGGTTCTTATAATTACTTATTGGTTGTGGCTTAGAACAAACACTCTAGAAGCCCTTGAACAACTTGGGTTGAGTTACTAGTCCTAAGGCCTAGGTTGGAACAAACACTTTGGATCCTTGGGTGGTTGAGTTACTAGTCCCTAGAGCCGGGTTGAACAAATGCTCTAAGTCGTGGAAGGTTGTGAGTTGAGTTACTAGTTCCTAGAGCCCTTGACAACTTGGGTAGATACCGATCTGGTTGGTGTTAGTGATGTCTAACTCTGAGGTGGAATCATTGGTTGAGGGTTGAGGTGGTTTGGCCTCTAGAATTTGTAGTTTGGTTTTGTTTGGTTTATTCCATGACACCCCACATTCAATCTTAGAATATGGGGCAGGGATGATCAGTTGAAAGAGAGATTTGGTTCAGCCTAATCTATGGTCAGGTGGTACGTGGAAGTCCCTGAATTGGTTGGAATTTTAATATGTTAATAAGAGGTATTTTTTATTGTGATATATGAACATATGCATTGATTATGATGGTGATATTATGGCTAAGTTGTCATGGTTTATATGCTAGTTATTTGTTGGTTCATCTATTGGTTATTTGTTGGTAATAGGTTAGTTATATGATGTATATTGTTTATGGCTATTAACATGTTTGACAAATATATGAATAGTTGATGAATACATGGACTAACAAGTGTTATTATAGCTAGCTAGAGAGGGTTTAGATCCTTCTCGGTGATTTTTATCAGTGATTTTGGGGTGAAGGCTATAAGTTTATGATCATATATGCATCCATGACCTATAGCTTACATGTTTGCCATGTATTTGATGAAATGTCTAGTATGCTCTGGCTACTCTAAGTCAAGTTTATGACTCAAGTTTGTATGTTTAGCCTTGTTTTCATGTCATTTATGATTTTGAGAAGTTTTAGGAAGTTCTGGGTAGTGGTATGGAGGTTGGTCTAAAAAGGTTGCAATGATCCCAGGACAACATGCTCTGAACTAAAGATTTTAGGTCACAATTATTGGCAACTAGGCTTGTGAGTGCGGTTAGAGGCTCACAACTGCATGCATTATGGGTTCAGTTGGGAGTTAGATCAGTGAAAAATTAGTTCCAACTCAGGATTTTTTTATTAGAGGTTGTGGACTGACTTTTGGGTGACCTAGTATCCTGAGCGATTTTTGTGAGTTCGTCAGTGTGTTAGTTTGTAGGCCCCACTTCCTTAACTAGAGCTGGGAGTTCGAGTCATGCCATAGTAACTCTTTGTCTCATGTTTACCTTGGTAGACCAGTGAAGTTGGGTAAATGTGGGGTGGGGGTAGTTATGGGGTGGTATCAGAGCTTCCAAGTTCAAACACTTGTACTGGATGGGTTAGATGCATGTTGTTGTTATGCATGCATTGTCATGGTTATGGCTAGACATGCATCGTGAAGTCATTGTAAACAATTTGTGTCATCATGATGTTGTTGGTATGTTATGATGCTAATATGTTGGTTGAGATGAAGCAGGAGATGCAAATTATTAGAGCAAGGTTGCAACACTGGACCTCGGGGTAAGAGTAGATTGTCATACAGGTTTATATGTTGGGAATGTAGATATGATGGTTAATGGTTTTTATATGCATTATGGTTATATGCATGTCTGTAATTCTAATGTTGTTTTGGTTACATGCATGATAGATGTTATTTAATCAGTGTGGACATATGCACATGTGTTGGATAATCATGCATGGTAATTAATTTGTTTTTATATGCATTGTGGCCATACACATGATGATTATGGTCATTGCAGCTAAGATCTTGATGTTATATGTATCGTGCTAATCGGGATTGGCATGTGCAGATGATTATGGTTATGATATTTAGGTATGAATCGATATACTTGTGATATTATGTCACACTAATATGGACTGACTTGTGCAGATGTGATAGCCTCCTCTGAGGAACATTAAGCTACGAGTTTGATTATGTCATCTGTTATAGGCCATTTTGTCACATATGATCAATAAGCCTTCAAATAGGATCATTCACATATTTTGAACACTTTGGCATCCTCCGACACAAATCCTTGAGCATGACTCTTTCTAATCCCTAAGTTTCTCCCTAAAACTACTTAATTTCAGTCATTTTTAGGACGAACACACCCTGGCCCCTCATTGGCTAGTGTTGACTACCAGGTTACCCTACTCTTCACCGAATTTCATCACCAATATGTTGCTCGGTGTTGGGGGTGCACTGATTCTAGAAATTTGGGAAAACAAAAAAAATCTCAAAGCTTCCTCTTCCAGAAGCCTCTAGGATTTGTTATAATTATTTACCCTGGATAAAAGTCTTGAATCCTATCTTATCCTACCTTGGAGTTTGCATCCCTTATCCCTTGAGCTCATCCTCCCATCAAGAGTGGATCTCAAGCCTAGATTGGTAAAAGGATAAGAATTCATGAACTACCTCCTTTACCTATATATTTACTACCATTCATAGGTAAGGGGTTTTCTTTTTGGAGAGTGATTCTATCCTTATGTTGTTGTTCTCATAGATATAATTACATGCATTAGGGTGATTAGAGGTACAATTTGTGGCAGGGAACGGACAATTCAACTTGGAGGAGCTCTTCTACAATATCAACACCTATTTTTGGTTGTAACTCACTCCATTTCTATTAATTCAAAGAGTTCTTTGTTTTCCTATATATGATGTTGTGATTTCATGTATTTCAATACCATGTTGATCTATTGAATAAAGTGATTAGATGATGTTACATAGATCCCATAGATCATTGGCTCGTGTTATCTGATTGTATAGGTTCTAGTTATAGCGATCAGAGCTAGGATTAGAGCATATAAGCCAAAGGAGTGAAGCATTTGAAATATTCCAGGTAGGATTCATCCAATTATCTATTTACTTTAAGGAAAACATTAATCCATATGTCTAACTGTTGTTCTAGGTTAGTCCACTAGGCCTAGGGAAGATACTTATGTCCACAGTCGTAGATTCTATATAACAAATTGGCAACCATAATGGGGAGCGATGTATTCCCTTGGTGGTTTATTTATCCATTGTGCTTGTATTACCTCTTCTTCATACCTTTACTATCTTATTCAGTCAAGAACAGACCTAGGAAGACCGTTCATTGAGTTTCAATTACAATCCGTGTCTAAGAACTTTGCATCCCTTAACCAACGCACCCTCTGGTCTTGTGACAGAGCGTTGCACCCTAGTTGATCCTTCTTTGAGCCTATGTTGCATAACACTAGTGCCTCTTTTTCACTTGCATTGGCACCTGTTCATGCACAATTTTGATTTTGGCTTGATTTTCTTTCTGATCAGCCTTCATCCAACTGCTCTTCCTTGAGTCTTTGAGTCTCTTGTGGTCTCTCTGAAGCCTCCATTTAGTTTGCTTTCATTTTTAGTGCCTTTGATAAGGATTTTTTTATATTTTCCTTTGTTCTTATCATTAGGTCATTTGAAAATTGAGTTTGTTTGATCATTGAGTGCTTAGATGAATTGGTTTTCTAGTCATCGTTCTAAAAATCTTGTTTGAATGAGGGATTAAACTTTGCATCTTAGTTTTCTTCATTTTCAAAAATTAAGTGACTTGAAAAGAAAAATATTTGCATTGGCATTTGGGGTTTTGTGTGTGCATCAACATTGGAACAGTTGCATTTAAATGGAATTGTACTTTGCACATTATTTGTTGCATATTTCTTGAGGTTTTCAAACCTGAGAAACCTCATCCATCTTTCCCTGTTACTTCAGCACCTTCCCCTTCTCTTCCTTTGTCTCAGACAGAACCACCAACCATATATCTTGGACCCGACGGTAAACCTCTTCCATATGGTATTGTGAGTATTGAGAAGATCCCACAAGAATAGCCTCATCCTTATACTCATGTTCATTGGAGTGGACTCCATTTTTATCAGACCGATCCTCTTCCTCCTCCTCAAACTCCAGTACAAACTCCTTTACATTATTCTTTCGACTCACCCATGGATTTCCCATGATAATCTTCATTGATATCGTTAACCATGACTAGATTCGATATTTCCCAACCCATGTCCACCACTACAATTGAAAAATCAAGTGTTGCTTCCTCATCCATGTTTGCAACATTATTAGAGGCACATTTTTATGGTGGCCCGTCTGTCCCACCTGTCTATCAACCTTTATCTGGTACCTTCTCTGGTGCAGCTTCCAGTCTTTGGATCCCTCCCATGTCATCTATTTCAAGAATTCCATCTGGCACTTCCCTTATGAACGATACTCATCCTACTCCTTATCCTCCACCTACACCTATAGTTGAACAACAGGTTGGCCTTTATGTTAGAGGCAAGGATATCTTCAACAAGCTAACTCTCCTTATGTTGGGTACCCTCCACTTGGAGTGCAGTTGCCTCCATCATCCCCTCCTCTTATGGCAGGGGGAAACCTGTTGTTGGTATACCTCAAATTGGTAATCATCCTTATTATAATCCTCCTTATCTTGGGATGGTTGCCAGTGTCTAGAAACCTACTTTACCCATCCAACCTGTTTGATTTTAGACCCATTATTGAATTCTCATCCTATGTCATTTTTATCTCAAATTCCTACCCTTCAATCTGTACCTCAACAAGCTCAAATACATGCAATCCAACCTTACAGGCTTTTATTGCATCTTAACCTATTCCATTGGTATCTGGTATCCCTCAGGTTCCACTTACCCAGCCTTTACAAGGTATCTTACAGTAGGAAAAATTGTGTATAGTGTGGCATAGACTCAATCGAATCCACCTTATGCTGAGATGATGCAAAATCTCGCAGGGCAACAGTACATACCTTATCAGGGTATTCCTCAAGTGCCTTTTCAAGGCCAACTTATCTAGAGCTAACCATTCCATCCTTTACAGGGTTATCTTGGAGTTGGTCAACAAGGTTATGCGTATGTTGGTTACCAGAATCATCCTTATTATGGTACCCAGGTTCCTCTTTATCAGAACCCTCCTTATCTAGGAACGCAAGTACCAATTGCTCAGGTTATTCCTTCCTATCTAGGTTGTCCTCCACTGGATTTTAACCATAAGTTTCCCTTTGTGGAAACTCTCGAATTGTTAGATTTGACTCGGCTCACCAATGATTCTATCGCTCATTCGCCTTGGTGGCCGGTAATTCCTATCAAATTTCCTTTTTGATAACCCAAATTTAATGGGAATCCTAGAGAAGACTCGTCGATCCATGTCATAATGTATCATCTGCGGTGTTCTTCGAACTCCCTTAATGATGATTCCATTCGATTACATCTTTTCCAGCGTACTCTTATAGGCACCGCAGCTAAATGGTACATTGAATTACCTAAAGCTTTGTTTCACGATTTCAATTCCTTAGCTACCACCTTTCTCACACATTTCTAGTTACCCATCCAGTATGAAACTAGAATGGAAATTTTGACCAACTTTAGAAAAACTAAAGCTACTCACATCTCAAATCACATTCATGAGTGGTGGAATCGTCACTTGTTGGTTAAGAACTATGCCCCAGATCAATTGTTAGTGGATGGTTCATTAAATCCCTGTTGCCATCTATAACAGAGGATGTATTTAAAGGCAGAGTCGTGAATGAAGAGCAATTGGTTTCTCGTGCCCAGTATTTGGACCCCATATATACCCAATATGGCATGATCTATAAGAAGATACCAGATCTTCCAAGACCTTCAAACATTGTTCCTCCAACTCTTTGTAAAGAATCTCACGCTATTGATGGCATCATTGGTTCTACTAGTTCGCAAACAGTGAGTAAACCATCAGGTGCTGCTCTCACCACATCTACCCAAAACCTTCTAGCCAATCCTCCTACGGCTTCTTATTCTAAGATAAATGTCATCTCATATGATAAAGGCAAATCTCAGCAACAACCAGGAAATAAGAAGAAAGGAAAAGGCAAAAGGAAGAAAGATTCTTCACCACAGGATAAACAAACAAATCAGTCTTCTGATGAGAAATAAAAGCCTCACTACCCATGTTTAATTTGTAATTAGGATCACTTTACTTGTGATTGTCCTCACCATGTGAAAGTGAACCAGTTTCTAAAATCCTCCACTTCTCCTACTATGTTGACCGACCCATTTCCCAATCAAGGGACCCACATGGTTACTTAAGACCCTTCTTCCTCTAACACGGTTTTAATGATTTCCTCCACGAAGCCTAAATTTGATGTTATGGTGGCTACTTGGAATAAGGACTATGGTAATGTGAATCCTTCGAACGATAAGGTTACTGATCGAACTACCAATTCGACATCACCTTCATTGAAATCGCGCTTCACCCACCATTCCTATGGAGTTAACTATTAAGTCTCCAAAGGGTGTTATTCATGAATCTGCTTTCAACCCTTGTGCCAAGGCTACTCAAAATTATAACGTATTTGAAGACTTGGCTCAATCTCTATCATCTATGTCGACCCTCGAGGTGTTGCAAAATTGTCCTGCCCAAAGGAAGCCTTTTCTTTCGGCTATCATATGTGTGGATCCTTAGAATTCCAACTTAGTTGTTTTTAGTCATGAAAATTATACCCCTCGCCTTTCAGCTCAATTGACTTTTATCATTCAGGTCGTCATCTATGGTAAGAACATTCAACATTCTATTGTGGATGAGGGAGCCTCAACTTGTATCATGTCGATGTCTTGCTGGAAAGTGATTGGTTCTCCTCAACTGAGTCAGCCACCCACCACGTTGAAAGCTTTTGATGGGAGAACATATAAATCTTGTGGTGTTATGAGCTCCTTACAAGTAGAATTAAGGGGGTAAATTGTATCCATAGAAGTCTAAGTTATTAACGGCCCTCTTGACTATAATCATCTATTAGGTTGCATGCAGGTTTATGCCATGGCTATTGCCGTTTTGACTTGTTTTTGTATTATCACCTTTCCTCATAAGGGTGGGATTGTGGTCATCAACCAACTCATCTTCTTCACCTCTGATTCTCATGTTACCGGAAGTTTCCCACTTGTAGGGCAAACTCTACACTCTTATCAGAATGTCGGGGTTGGATTGCTAAAAGATTCCTCACTCATGGGAACCTTTCCATTCCCTCCTCCACTTCCCGACAGCTCATCATTGGTTGCTTATATCAATATAATATCATCTTCTGCTATCCCAACTAATCTGTGGATTGTACTAGATGAATCTACCATCCATCGTTTTGTCAACCTAATGTCACTTAGCCCCATTATGCCTGATTATGAAGCCATATATTTGACTTGTGTGGCTTATACCCTCTCTTTGATCAATTGGGTCAATCGATTATCGGATTATGGCACATTGTCTTATCCATTCTCTCATATATTCTCTACTGACAAGAGCATCGTGGAGATCATGATGTCAAACGATCATGACCATCATTCCTCCTTACCAGATCCCATTCAGGATAATCTCAATGATGTGTATCTACCCGATATCATCAAGTATTTAACGAATTATGTTTCTATTCACGAAATCAATTCCGAAAAAAAAATAAAATAAATAAATAAATAAAATAAATAAATAAAAATAAATAAATAAAAATATAAAAATAAAAAAAATAAACAAATAAATAATTAATAATAAATTAATTAATTAATTAAAATTAAAAATTAAAATTAAAAAAATAAAAAAATTAAAAAAATAAATAAATAAATAAATATCTTGAATATCAAAGAGACAATACCTCTTTATATCTCTGTTAAACCGAGTATTGTCAAAAATATACACATTGGTGTGTCTTGCTCTCCATCTCAGATTAGTACCTATAAAGCCCTATTTTAGGAGTTTTGATATGTCCTTGCTTGGACCTATGAGGAAGTGCTCGGTATCGACCCAAATTTTAGTGGTGGGTGAGATTAAAACATATCCTGATGTTAAACCAATCTGGCAACACCTCCGTCTAGTCCATCCTAAGAAGGTTGTTGCGATAAAAACTAAAGTTGAAAAACTTCTTCGTGTCGGTTTCATCTACCCCATCCCTTTGACCGATTGGGCGTCAAGTATTTCCTTGTCATGAAGAAACAAGGGTCAGTCCGTGTATGTGTCGATTATAGGGATGCTTGTCCAAAGGACAATTACCTAACCCTGTTCATCGACCAAATTGTTGATGATTATGCTGGTTGCAAAATATATTCATTCGTGGATGGTTTCTCTAGATATAATCATATCAACATTCTCCCAACAGATCAACCTAAAACTGCATTTATTTATCCTTGGGGTACATTTGCCTACCAGAAACTCCCATTTGGTTTAAATAATGATGGGACCACATTTCAACAAGAAATGGATTACGCTTTTCACGACATTAAACACATCATGAAACCTTATTTGGATGATCTTCCCGCTCATTCTAAATATCGGAATCATCACCCAATGCATTTAAGGCCATTTTATTGCGGTGTAGACACTATAATATTCGACTAAATCCGCACAAATGTGTGTTCTATGTTAGTTATGGTCAACTTCTTAGTTTTTTCATTTCAAAACATGGAATTCGTATTGATCCTCTGAAAGTACAGGCAATCATCAATTTTCCTGCATGTTCTTCTCTTGTTCAGCTTTAACAACTCCAAGGGAAGGCTAGCTTCCTGCAAAGGTTTGTCCCTGATTATGCCAAGTTAACCAAAGGATTCACTCGCCTGCAAAAGAAAGGGGTTCCCTTCCATTGGGAAAATGCTACTCAAAAGGTGTTCGATGCCTTGAAATATGTATTGATTCAGGCATCTCTCTTATATCCCTCTGATTACCAGTGTGACTATTTCTTGTATCTCGCTACTGTCATTTCTACTGTAGAAATGGTATTGATCTAGGAAGACAATGTAGGGATTGAACATCCCATATATTATCTAAGTCAGAATCTCAATGATACCAAAGTTAGGTATACCCACATAGAAAAGTTGGCTTTAGTGGTCGTTCAAGTCGTTCAAAGGTTCTGACATTACATCCTACTCCAAAAAACTACTGTTGTTTCATATTTCAACCCTATGAAATATATTTTGTCACGTCTATTGTTGGAGGGAAAATACTCTAAATGGATCGTCATCTTGTAAGAGTTTGACCTGGAGTTCATCAAATCCAAGTCAAAGAAATAAATAGTTTTCGTTGAGCTTATGTGTGACCTTCCTTCCCCTGATTTTGATTCAACATCTAACGATTCTATCCCTAACGAGTCATTGTTTCTAATTTCTTCATCTAAATCATGGTATTGAGACATTCTGATATATCTCCAAACCCAGACTTTCAGGTTTGATACCTCTCACTCCGAGCAGTGATGTATTCGATACCAAGCCAAAAATTACATCTTTATTAGTGACACCCTTTATTGACGTGGTATTGATATAATTTTACTAAGGTGCCTCACACATGAAGAGGTCTATAAAGTCCTTAATGAATGCCCCTTGGGGGCATGTGGTGGTCATTTGTCTAGTTATGCTACCATGCAGAATATCCTATGCGCTCGTTACTTTTGGCCTACCATTTTTCAAGACTATATTCTCGTTGTCCAAAAGATTCATGCATGCCAAATTTATGATCGTAGGACCCGTGCTCCGCCCACTCCATTGCATCCCGTTATCACCATAGGTCCTTTTGCAAAATGGGGTATCGACTTCATGAGATGTAACCCTCACTCAGTCAGGGGGCATGTTATATCATGATCGCAATAGATTATTTTACTAAATGGGACAATGCAATGCCTACATTTAACAATACTAGCCAAACGGATGCATATCTTGTTGGAAATAATACTGAGAGGGGGGGAGAATCAGTATTATCACATTAATAAAACTTTTTCATTTCCAAACTCTAATTCATATATGCTACTTCCACAACTTCTTATGATTAAGTTAATTGATCTTCAATGAGTGCATTAGAACATTATCAACCATATTATCAGTTAACAGATGCAGTAACATAGAATAGATCATCACACATAAGGCACACACATGAACACCATGATATAAGGTGGAAACCCAATGTGGGAGAAAACCACCTGCTGCAAGTCATCTCAATCTTCTTCTTAATAAGAAAATCCTTTTACAATATTTTGTACTGGTGCAGCCTTATACCAGTACGGGAGCTACAACCCCTTTTGCTCTTGTACTAGCTGATCCATTTACTAGTACGCAGGCTACTACCTGCTACAATGCTCCAAAGATTTCCTTTAGCTCTTGTACTAGCTTAGATACTAGTACGTAGGTGCTCACCTACAATCTTCTCTCCTCCAGGTACCACGTTTCATCAATTTTCATACTGGATACACTGAAGCACAACACATAATATGAAAGGGCCACATTTCATCCAATTTCATACTGGACGCAATAACCACATTGAAGCTCATAATCAAACCACCTTCTGAATCACCCAATCACTAGATCAATACATATACAATGAGAGTCATCAATCAGATCTAGTCCATCAGATCACATAAAGATATAATCAATCACTTCTCAGACTGCTATTATCAGATCATAATACCAGAAGCCAGAAATCACTTCAACACCCATATCACAGCAAGGATAAACATGGACAGTTAAATTGATTTCAAGAGAAGTACGCAGCTTCACCCATGTAATGCCTGCGTACAAGTACGCACTGTTATTCTGTGGCGCCACGGACCTCTGCAACTGTGCCTTCTGTGCCGCCGCGCACCTCCGCAGCTGCGCCTCCTGTGGCGTCGCGCACCTCCGCAGCTGCACCTCCTGTGGCGTCGCGCACCTCCGCAGTTGCGCCTCCTATGGCGCCACGCACCTCCGCAATTGCGCCTCCTGTGGCACCGTGCACCTCCGTAGCTGCGCCTTCTATGGCGCCGCGTACCTCCGCAGTTGCGCCTTTTGTGGCGCCACGTACCTCCGCAACTGCGCCTTCTGTGGCACCGCGTACGTCCACAGTTGCGCCTTCTGTGGCGCCGCGGACCTCCGCACCTGCAGCGCTTCTGCGCCTGTGTATCTCCACGCTTTTCTTTCACTGCACTTGCGTGCCTGCGGGTATAGATAATTTCAAGACTTCAAGAATAACCCAGACTGTCAGATCTACAGATCTGATCATGTGCTGGTGATCTCAATCCATCAGTAGATTCGCCTTATTTAGATCTAGACATTACTCCAAGAGATCATAGTATTTCAGATCTAGCTCTCATAAGATGTTCAACCCAAAAGCATACACACGCCAAATGATCTCCTTTGCTTTATATAGGCAAGCTCTTCCTCAAATCATGGATCATGGGGCTCAATAATAATAATAATATAAAACAATACCACGGGCGAAAACCATAATAACACAATACCGTCGGCTAAATACCAAGAGTTAAACATAAGAAACCCCACATGTGCTTTTCTCTGCCTTGAAGTAAGTGAACTGGGGGTACGCACCTCCTGAACTAGGTAACTGCGGGTATGTACGCACTTTATGTAACACTAGCCTGTGTGTACGCACCTTCTGTAAGGTGTACCTGCGTACCCCTTATTTTCTTCAATATTTGATAGCTGATCATCAATCTCTGCTGCTGACTTGAAGTACTGTGATCTATCACCTGAATGGGTTGCCATCAAGGACAACACTTTAGCCATAATGCCAACAATCGCCCCCTTTGGACTTGATGGCAAAGCTTGCTAAGAACTTGCCATTTGAATACTTTGAGCTGTCCCGCATCTATGTATTATGTCACATCTGATATCTCTTCTGTAGATTCATCTGAATGTATATAAGCGAGATGATCTTCTATGAGAGGGTTGCCATCAAGTACAACACATGCATCATAATGCCAACAGCATATTCACTAGAAAATGGTTGTTGGCCCATTGGGTTTCAGCTGGTTGCGAGTTCAAAATTTGCATGAACCTCTTATTTTTATTGAAAACAAACCATTGGTTAATGTATGACATATGTCACCACCGTATAACATGCATTGATAACCATTGTAACCACAGAACAATAGTTTCCATGTGACTACCAGTAAACTATATGTTTCTCCATCAACATTGACCAAAGGCCATGACCACCAATATTTTTGGCACTGTAAGATGGATAGTCGAAACTGTGAGACCATCCATTCTATTTTTTCCACCCATCGATTGGTTTTTCGTCATATTTTGTATAACCATGACCACCAATTTTTAACCCAGTTAAAACATAAGAGTCACACATATGTTTAGAGTGGGACACTGTAAATGTCAACATATAACAAAACTACTCGAATATATTGCAATATGTGACTGGAATGTTAGGAATCTCACTGTTAATGAAATATTTCATGTACAGTTTTCTGAACGTTGCTGGTTGATTGACTATTCAACCTATGTACAAATATATTCATCGGATTTTGCAATTAACGAACACATAATATGCAACCACAAACCGTGAATCCATTGACATATTTGGACAGACCATAAACGTTGATGTCATTGTTTGGAAAATGTTTTCACAAGGTTCCATTCACTGTTGAACTCACCAATGTGGTAGTCACTCACCACATTGTCCACATGACTGGTATAAAAATATTATGACAATAATCGTAACCACTGTGGTCTCCAATGTTGAATTAACTATTTGAAATTTATTTTCAAATTGCAAGTTCATATGAATTGTTTTGTATTTTGGTTGGTTCAATGTTTTGGCAGGGTTTCTAGTTGACAGGCCCATCATTGACCGATGGGTACGGGTTCCACTCCCACCATCCCCATTTTAAATAATCTTCCCAAACCATTAACACATGTGGATTGTCAAGAATAATATATGTACATCAATTTCAATCATTTTCCTAAAACTTGTAGCCCCTGAATTAAACCATGGAGCTTCCAATTGGGTTGGGGCCCCCATTTGTTCACCGGGTGGGTGCCATGTGTTACCCATTTATTAGGAAACGTAGCCCCATGCTATTGGGCCACCCTTTTCCTCTATCTTTGGCAGAGTTCAACCAGATTTGGTGGCTCTACCAAATTTAGCTGTCACCAAGTACTCTACTAACTTTGTCAGATTTCAGCCAAATTTGACCACTTTTTTTGTCAAACTACCCAATTGGATATGCTCCAAATTTAGTTGGTGCTATGCAAAATTTAGCCACTAGACCAAGTTTGACTGAAACATTTACTAGCAATAACTTATGAATGCGAATTCAGATTAAGGTGTCGTCTATTCCATTGGAATTAGGACGACGAGATCTTCAATCTTGTCCTAGTTTTGATGAGATACAAAGACTTCAATTTTTTATGCTTTCAAGAGCTATCTAGGTAAAAAAGGGACAAGATTCCTTTGAGTGAATTTGTTCCATAGCTCAGCAAAAATAATTGAGAGGGATAGGAAATAGAACACACATAGAGGATTTTTGCAATATAGTAGCCCACATGCATAAAACATACTTCTTTTCACTTTCAGACATTTTCTATTCATAGAAAGAGAGCATAACGACCTTGCCTTCCCACTTCGTTCTTCTTTCCAAAGGGTTTACTAGTTCATATCTTGTGTCAAATTTGTGTGTGAGATTTTCTTTCACTATTCTCTATTTTCTACATAATTTTAATTTAGATGCATACACTATTAACAATAATCTATAGACCTAGAAATCTAAAAGGAAATAACACTATAATAGTGTATAATTTCATATTTAAAATATATTTTTATCATATCTATTGTGAAAAATTATTTAGTGGAATATCCATGACAGTTTATGGATCATTTCATTGGAGATCATTCATGAATGAGATGAGCATATTCCAGTCATCATGTCTATCTCTTAGACTTGTTGTAGAAGCATCTTGAGATATCCAAGATGATTGCTAGAGTTTTGTTCATTAGATCCAAGGATGTCAAAACGAGTTCTAATGATTAGGATGTGATCTAAAATATCACCTTAATGAATTCTCTCCAGGTGATGTTGGCTTGAATCTTGTCATTCACCAACTTCATGCCTTAATCTACGTCATTGATGTGGCATGTTGTATTTCACTGGAAAATAAAAAATACTTGAATAAAAGAATGTTATGGATGGGATAAACTAATAAAACCTTTTATGTTAAACATAACACCAACCTAGCTGAGAAAAACAACAACCCACCTAGTCTTGCAATGCAATGAACTAGGATGTAGTCCTAAAAGAAACTATATAAATGAATAGTGATAGAGTAAAAGAGAAAATATAGATAACCCCAAAGAAGCCAATAAGAGTAGAGATACAAAAACATAAATCTAGTCTCTTGGAGCTTCTTACTTAAGTCAAACTTTCAAAATATAAAGAAAAATAGAAATACGCAAATCATTATACCACCCAATAATAACATAGAACAGTCAAATGACCTAATTAAGAAAATGAAATAAAAAATACTGATCAAATGAGACAAAAGCATAGAAGCATTCCACCTTACCTATTTATCAAACTAGAATCTGGAAGAGGGCTATCGAAAAGTTCTCAACATGCCCTCCAATGAAAAATAAATGACACTTTATAGAACTTAGTGAATAAATAACATTTAATTCCCATCGGTAACATGTATCTATATACCTTTTTTAATTCATTGGATATACCCTACATAATGTAGATCACCACTAATTTAGTGGTTGTCGTACTCGAAGTGAAAACACATTTTTCCCATCTTTCTGTAAACAAAAAAAAATCCCTAATTTTAAAATATTTCCCTAATTTAATTTCCATATTTATCATAGGTTGTAAAACAATTTTAAAATAGGAAAAAAGGGAATTACATGATTAGTAGCTCTAAAGACTCTAGAAATGACTATGGTGATTGCCATTTCTTATTTTCAATTATCCTCAATCTAACGAATTTTTCCAATAATAGAATTGAAGTTGTTTTATTAGTTTTCTACTTCTAAGACCGAATATGCATGATAACTCTACATGTTTCTCCAGTTGCATTTCTTTCCATATTTATCGAAAAAATTGCTACGGAAAAAGCATAATTAATTCATAATTATTATATCTTTATAATCATTGCAATTTTCAATGTTGACATAAATACAAATAGTGAAATTAGTAAATAATAACTTAGATTACATGAAATTGGAATAAAGTTCAAAATTCGTGAAATTTGGACAAATTATAGTTTATTCTTTATTATATGCAATGTGATTATGTCTAAGTAGTCAATGTAGGAAATTTAAATATACCCACGTTCATTCTAAGGAAGTGTTCCTGAAGCGATCATCATGATTACATTGCTTCAGAAATCTCTTTTCATATGTACATAACCTAAGTAAACACAAATCTCAGGTTGAGTCCTTTAAACATACTTATGTATTATTTTCAAGAAACCCTGGAGCTCACCCCATTTCTTACCTTTAAAGGATGCTAGCTT
>APFE030449705.1:0-13729 GCA_000404065.3 Pinus taeda | reverse complement strand
CTTTATAACACACCCCATTATTTTTCATTTATCTCGTTATGCGGGCGGATGTGTTATAAAGTTAAAGGGCAAGCAGCTAACAAGTCATTTAATGCCCTATGGCAGGCTGGTTAGCTCCTACCTTACTTATATCTTCTTACACTTCTGTACTATAGATGATATATCCAAAAATTTCAACTGGCACAAACTCCAAAAGCCAAAATTAACCAGTATAATAAGGAATTGGTGAGATATTAAGCTTGGCCTCATTAAAAAAACCTACCAATAAACAAAGGGCATATCTATCTGGCAAACATGGGAAGGAGGGTACCTTTGCATTTATCTTGATAGCGACATTCGTAAATATTGATCATTAAGCTTGACCTTGCCCTTAAGAGGCGACATACACTTATTCGCCACTCGGAGAGACATGAACATTGCCTTCCATAAAATAACAGAATTTTTAACTTTTTATAATTTTGATTGTAAATTTTTAAAAATGGTTGAAATAAGTATAACGTCAATTGTTTAAACTCCAATGTTTTTTTCAATTAAATTAAATTCCACTATTAAAATCATCTTTTTTATATTTAATTTGGAGTGGTCTATACTACAATTTTTTGGAGATTCAGGTGACGGAATCCGGTAGAAGAAATTGAGGTTAAATCTTGATTTGTTGCAGTTAAAATGGTTTTTTAACTGTATATTTGGATTCAGCACCCTGAAAAACCGCTAAGACGCTTTGATTGTGCAGAAACTAGCTATCTACCGGATTTTGACCAGAAAAACCCACTGAAAAAGCTTTCAAAAAATTATAGACAACTGCTTTAAATTTTAGACGTTTTGCCATTGTTTTCACTCTTTCAGCTGGTTTCTTGTATCTGTCGTCCGGATTATCCTCTACAATTTCGAACACTCCGCCATTTCTGCAATAAGATAAAGCAATATAAAATATGTATAAATAAATTTAAATTTTTGTTCAGCTGGTTTCTTGTATCTGTCGTCCGGATTATCCTCTACAATTTCGAACACTCCGCCATTTCTGCAATAAGATAAAGCAATATAAAATATGTATCAATAAATTTAAATTTTTGTCCGATATTTCGATTTTATAAATAAAATATTTAAAAATTTTAAAGATTTCTTAAAATTTTAATAAAAAATAAATAGTAAAATTGACTATAACCGTAATTTGTGAAGCTAAAAAAGAAAAAGAAAAAGAATAAGAGAGACATAATTTTATTTTAGTGATGGGAAAGAAGAATTCAATCCCTTAAAGGTACCAACAGGTTGTCAATGTTTATATTGCAGGCTTCAAACACTGGGTCAAAGTTGTATTGATTGCTTTCCATTGCCTGCATGGTTTAAAAAATTAATAATTGGTTTGTCATACACAACAAATTTGGAGTAGATTTTGTAGTAACATGAAAAAAAAATTATAAGAAAAAACACAATGGCAGACACACTGTCTAAGGCAGACTGAGCATTCTATAGGTACTTAGAAGATTACAGGAAACTAGATGAAGAGGCACAGGAATATGTTCATCCTACTTTCTCTGATGATTAGATTCACAAAAACACAATCACCATTATCATATTTATTTACAGATATATTTTTATGATATACTTTTGTTTGGTTTATATGTATGTTACTATATTTATATTTATAGACAATCTAGCCCTTCACAGGGTGTACATTCTTGCTTTTTTATCACTTGCTAGCAAAAGACCAGACTTTTGAACTCTGTTTGGCAGAGGATTTTAAGAGTGCAGGAAAGGCATCTACTAAATGTAACATTTTCTTGGTTTAATGAAATATTACAATTTCATGCATTAATGAGATATTAAAATTTTAATGAAATATTACAATTTGTGGACAATGACTAAACGAAGACGAATCCTGTGTAAGAAATCCAACTCACATCAAATTAAATTACACTTGCACTCAATAAAATTTGCTTCCATTGAGGCGGTGTTTGTCTGGGTTGATCTATAGGCGCTTGGCGTTGTGCACTAGTATATCTCTGTCCTCGGAGTATATTGCAAAGCTGACAAAGGGAAAAAAAACACACTATTAATTTTCACACAATTAGGTATAGTTGAAAAATTAACAAGACATACTTGAAACATCTAATAGGAAGATTATTATACTGACCTCCATTGGAAGATAATTGGGACGGTTTCTTCTCCGCACATCTAAGCAGGGAAAATCAGCAGAAGTATGTAAATAAATTCCTTTTGATAGAAAGTAATTGACCGTTGTTATTTCCAAATATTGAGGCTCATTGTCCTCGTTGCCTCCATTTCTTTGTTTCGTTGAAAAGCTTCACACAGCAAGACAACAAAACTTTTTAATACAACCTATGAGATATCAAAGGTGTCAATGAAATATCCATTGCATTCAATTAGATTGTAAACTTTAAGAATTTTAAGAATATTTAGGGATTTGATAGAAAAACAAACTCTAAACTTCTTTAGTCTTATTAAACTCTAAAATATTTTCAAAATCCAGTAGGACGATTTCTTCTTTTTCCTCTTTTTTTTTTTTTTTTCAAAAAAAACATCTCTTTTTATATTAAGAAAAGAAATTACATTTACATAGTTCTGTCACAATATATTCATCCATTCTCAACAAAAGACCAAAACAGAAATTTACAAGAATTGACTAAAACCAATTTTTAAAGCATGATTCCAATCACCATCAATCTGTAAAACATGAAGTACCGAATTCCAAATTTATGTGGCTACAGGGCAGCTCAAAAACAGATGATCAACATCCTCTGAATTTTTTTTACACAGAATGCAGATACTTGTCCAATGAATCCTCTACGAGTTAAATTCTTCCAACAGAGAATTTTATCATTGAAGGCCATCCATCCGAAGCATTTGAACTTCAAAGGAAAATTACATTTCCAAGATTTGTGATACCAAGGGTATTCCTCAGCAGAATTAGATGGGATGGTAATGGAATTGTAAATTTCATTGGTCGCAATCTGATTCTTATGAACTTTCCCAACCCGTCTCATCTTATCTATCTCATCTGAGATAAATATGCCTGCAGCCTCAATCTGTCTAATATAGAGAGTCGTCCACTTTGTAGCCAAACATCCAGACAGATTACTGTTTTATGCCCGGAGCCAAGATTGTAAATAAGGTGAATGAGCTCGAAAAGTAACAATATGCGATAGTAGAAAAATAACTTTTTCGTGCAAGTGTTGAAAGAGAGGAACAGATAACATATGAAACCCTTGGAATCCTCTGACAGTCTTTGTCTCATCATACTACACCAGATGAATGAGAATGTGAAGGTAATTTTTGCTCCACCTTTAATCCAGACTTCATAATCTTGATAAGCCACGTATTTGCCTCTGATGATGTGTGACCATATACCCCTGCGCGACAGTCCTCTCCACAGACTTTTGCATATGAGATCCCTATTAAAAGAAAGAGTATCCATAATCCCCCACCTCCTTTATCAACAACTTTGGCTGGAAAAGACAATCTAGCGAGATGGATCTTGTAAGAGGGCTCTTTATCGAAACAAAGAAATAGATCCAGAATCACATCGATTTTATAAATAATTTCCATTGGAAACATATAAAGATGTATCCAGTAAACAGATAGAGAGTGAAGGACAGAATTGATTAGAATGAGCCTACCCTCAATGGAGAGCCACCTGAAAGTCCAATGCTTTAATTTGAGATCATTTTTTTTAATGATCCAACTCCAGTCAATGATTTTGTATTCATTCAGCTTAATTTGGAATCCCAAATAATGGAAACAAGAATCCACTGACCGAGAAAAAATCCCAAATAAACCATAAATCTGATCGATCTCATCCCCTGTCACGTGTGCATATATCACTTCATATTTGTGAGAATTCTTAATGAGACCAGAGGGAAAAACGAAAGAAGATAGAATATGGTGGAATCGTGACCATTCTGTAATAGTAGACTCGCCACCGAACACAAGATCATCAATAAAATTCAAATGGGTGACACTAATGTGTCTGGTCATTTTGATGCCTATGATCAAACCTCTGTCTCTGAAATCCATAATTTTCCTAATGAGAGCATCCATTACAAGTAAAATCGGAATGGGAGATAAGACACATCTTTGCCTTAATCCACGATGTGATTTGAAAAATGTAGTAGGGAGGCCGTTTATAATAACTGCAAAGTTGGCAGAAGACACACAAGCCAATATCCAGTTACTATTTTGGGTATTGAGACCAATTTTGCAAAGCATCAGTCTAAGAAATTCCCAGTTGACATTGTCAAATGCCTTGGTGATGTCAATATTCAAGAGGCAAGCATTATAACTCTTGACCTTGATAGAATGAAGAACTTCATGTGCAATGGGCACTGCGTCTTGAATTTTTTTCCCTTCTATGAAACAAAATTGCTCCGGTGAAATATGATCGGTAAGAAGAATTTTGAACCTGGAAACAATGAGCTTAGAGATCAGCGTATATACAGAGTTGCAAAGGGAGATGGACGAAAGTTGAGAAAGGAGTCTGAACTCTTCTTTTTTAGTATTAATGCAATGAAGGTAGTGTTAATGGCACCCGAAACACGGCCCTTAAGCCGGGACTCTTCCACTACTTTCAATAAATCCTGTGACATAAGGTCAAAGAAATGAATGTATAGTTCAACCCCCCAACCGTCCGGTCCAAGATTTTTTTTCCTTGGCGCAAACATGGAGAACACAGTGTAATTACTCAATCGTAACAGGTCTTCCCAGTATGTCGTTCTCAGGCTCCTCTAGCATCGAAGGCATATGATTAATAAAGTCCATTTGATCGCTAAAAGAGAGTTCTCTTTCAGAGAAAAGTGCTTTGTAATGATGATATGCGGCCTGCTCAATATCAGATTGTGTAGTGTATACAAAACCCCCTTCTCCACGAATGATGCGTATACTGTTTTCCTTCAGCCTCATCGATGAAAATCTGTGAAAAAATTTTGAGTTCCTGTCTCCAACTTCAACCCAAATTGCCGGACTTTTAAGTCTCCAAGCCACTTCATTTGCCTTGTAAAAATCTCTTTTTTCAGCCTCCAATGCCAGAGTCTATTTCATAACAATTTGTTACTCAAATTATCCATTGGGCACAGCATTACAAGTTGTCCATTGCAAACCTTGTGTACAGTATCGATGAAATCCTTGTACGCCAACCACGAATGGTTGAATTTAAAACGAGAAGCCTTGCGACCAGTATCCCCTAACTAGGATAGGATAATCAGAAGACGATGCGATGAAAATGAAGGGATAGTCGATAATTTAAGGTCTTCCAATCCATAAACTAAATGGTCCTTAACCGGGTATCTATCCAAAAGTTTGGAGATGTAATCAATCCTAATCTGACCACTGCTCTAGGTAGGGACAATCTTGGATGGGAAGATATCTCGAAGGGATAATGCACAAAAAAAGGATTTGAAGTAAGACTCCATGATATCAGGCTTCACCTCGTGGCCCCAAATTTCATTGTTATCAACACTTAAATTAAGATCGTCAACGATTATAAGAGAAGGCAACTCCAATAAACCGGTCTCCAAAACCCTATCCCAAAATAATGTCCTGCCTGAATAAGGCGCATAATAGTTGATGATACGGAGACGAGAAGTTGATCCCCAAGAATGGATAGATAATAAATACCTGCAGGAGTCATGTAAGTCATGAGCTTGAAAGTGAAAGGCTTCCAAGCCATCGCTAAACCACTAGAGAGTCCACAAGAGCTGGTGGCACTGACAAACCACCCTGGGCAAATGTTGAGAAGAATTTCCCATGATCTCTCCCTAGAGAATTTCCCATGATCTCTCCCGGTTGATGCCTGTGAATGAGGCCTTTCAATGAGCGAGATTTATGTTCGTCCTTGAGTCCCCTAATGTTGTGGGATAAAATAATCATTACGAAACTAGAGATACGGGTTCGTCCGCTCTAAGGACCCGAGAGAGGGAGGAAGATGGAATTGAGCCATCCAGAGGAGCGACTAGATATAAACATGAATAAATCTTCTTGAATTTGATTATTTTCTTCTTCCGGGAATGGGTGGATGATGCAACAGGGGATGAAGAGGAATTTCCTTTGCCCGACCCCTCCCTGAGATGGAATTCCATACTGACAGAGTCAGAGAATGATAGAGCTTCCATATCATGGTCGGAAGATATGGGCGAGGCAGGGGAGGCAAAAATGAAATGAAGGTTCGATGGAGGGGGAGCAGGTGGCTCGAGAGGAAAAGAGTACAGAGGGGATGATGAGGGAACCAGATTAGGATCTAGGATGGAGCGCGGGTGGATACAGCGACATCATCCAAAAGAATAGGTGTAGTCGAAGGGGAAGGTGAAGATGAAATAATGAATCCAGGAGAGGTTAGAAAAGGAGAATTAGATGGATAATTACCTGGATTCGATAGAGGTTGATCAAGAATTTCCTGTCCATCCCGAACCTCGATCGGACTATCTCGAATGTGCGTCCAAGAAATTAATCTGCCTATTGATCTATGATCCGGGCAAGAATTAAGAAGATGTCCTGTCGAATGACAAGCAAGACATCTATATGGAATGCCCCAATAAACTATGCTAAGACTAAGAAAAAACCCGAGGTTAAATCCAATGTAGATAATAATCCACCACCAAAATATACCTCGATGAGCACCTTGGTAATCTTCTTATCGATGTGTCCTATAAAACCCTCATCCCATAAGTAAAAAATACCAATGTAGTTAGCAGTGTCGATAATCACTGAGCGATTCCAAAGTTCAAGAGGGAGTACCAATAACTTGGCCCATAAAATCCAGTCTGAGGAGATGTCGATTGAGGATTAAATCCAGTCTGCCAATGTTGCAATAGAAGAAACCCCCGACCCTTAACCCAGGGCGTGGATGAGATCAACATCTTCTGGTCTAAGAAAGTGAAATCATACACATCCATTATGCAACATAATAATCCTTAGACAGTATCCAAGCTTGGGAACCCATAATGAAGTCATCCAGTTCTTGATTTGCTCTCCAGTGAAGTGAATGAATTGCCAACAGCCAAAAAAAGAATGTAACTTCAGTCTCTCTATACTATCCCAGAATGCATCAGGCCGCAGAGCTAAGGGTTTCAAAATGATACTCGCTTTCAGGGATTGGTGATGTTTTCCACCACCTTTTTTTTCTAGTGGAAAATGCTTGTGCGCTCTTCTCAAAAACTTCAGGAAAAACAGTGCCAAAATCACATATTTCGTCTTTTTGTGCATCGAGACATCCCATCTTTCGGGGTGATTGGCTGAAGAGAGACTTGGCTCAGCCAATCTATGGTCGGGTGGAATGTGGTAGTCCCATCTCCTGTTGGTTTATTGCATTCATTAATGAGAAATTCATTCCCTTAATTTTCATGTGTAAATGTACTGATGTATATGTGGATTTTGATTGCTAATATGTTTATGATATTTCTGTCCCTATTTTGTTGGTTATATGTATGTTTTATAACAACAACTATGTATGGATCTAAGCATGTTTTTACATGTATATGAATGGATAATGCGTCTATGGCCTAATAAATGATAATGCAACAAATGACGCGAGGGAACAATGATTCATAGCGATTCTCTGATAAGTATGAGATCCGTACACTTAATTATGTTGTTTACACCTATAGGTTACATGTTGATGATATGTTTGACGAAATGCCTATCATGGCTAGTAGGGGTATGGTTAAGGTCTTGATCAACTTATTTATTTTGCATCATTGTTTCCCTGTATTTTTCCTGATTCTAACCTATCATTCCATTCTCAACAGTGGCCTTGGCTCTGAGCCTCAAAAAATGGCTTAAATCTCCAGGGTCGCTGTCACAGAACTGGCAAATTAAGTCTTTGGTCGCTGACAAGCAAATCTGTGAGACTTGTGAGAGCATGCATTATTGTTATGGCCTTGCATTGATGATTGGCCCTAACTAGAATGATTTTTATATCTTGATACATTTATTGGCGTATGTCTATATGTTGTTATATTTACGTTATATAGGTATCATGTTGAATTGGTGATCTTGCAAACAAAGTATCCTCCCCGAGCTATACTAAGGTATGTTGATTTATTGTGATTTGGTTTATCTAAAATATTATGCATGGCAGGAAGAAATATCAAATGGCTAGCAAGATGGTTGACTACAAAGACTCTCCGTATGAATCCGAAGAGAAGTATGGTGCTAGAAATCCTTCTGATTTGAAAGTTACATTGAGAAGCTTAAAGGAAGAGATAAGGAGTTGTAAGCTAGATAATGATCAAATCATATAGGCACAAGAGAAGCAAGCATAGGTTAATGCTATACTTCTTCAGAGTTTGTCATAATTTCAATGACAAGGACCTCTTCGGATCAGGCATGGACTTGAGGATGGAACTAATGGGGCATATTATAGTAGGTCTCCTGGTAGACACAGATCAGATAGATCTGACACAGTGAGAGATGGCAGGTTGATGGACACTCTAGACAGGAGGGGTGATGAGTACAAGTACTATTCTAGTTTTGGTTCTAATAGATGTCATGATTGTCATCGTTATCATCGTTACATGAGGAATGATAGGGGATGTTTTCTGGATCAATTCTGATGCAGGAGCATCTGGACGACAGGGTGAAGACCGAAACGGGACACACGAAGTTTCAGAAAACGACTGGGAAGACTAAGCAAATCGACAAGGGACAGCAAGACTGTCAGTTTCTTTTTAATTTAATTTTATTTCTTTTGTCAGAGTCAACTACAGTTATTTAGAATCTCTGCTAGTTAATTTTAATTAGTTTATTTTTATAGCTGTCAGTGAAAATTGTAACAAGTAGAATTAGTTTATTTCAAATAATGTACACAGTCACCTTTGTGGGGCCAGTGACAGAGTAGTTAGAAGTCAGGTTCATAACTGACAAACAAGAAACTGAATGAACTCAGTTACCTAACTGTTTGTAAACGGGTAAGGGGACAGTTACCAACGGAATCCTCTCGGTGGTACAAAAGACCAAATCAAATGCATTACAGGGGTTCAGTTCAGCAGCGAAGAAATCAAAAAGAGAAACATTGTTATTATACAGAAAGAACTTCATTCCTCTTATTATATTTTCCTCATCTAGAAATTATTGTGCACGACAGAGTGAACTTATATTCTGAGCAAATCTTTATTTCTGAGAATTCAAACTTTTATGTACATTACTGTAATCAAAATAGCAGTATCGAAAGACTTTAACCCATAGTCAATACATGTAAACAATTGCACAGGTAAGTGAACATGCAGGTGAACATTCATAAGGAGTAGTTTCCAGTTACCGCGCATAGAGCAACCGCATACAAGCAACAGAGACAGCTAACCAAGTATGGAGTGAGACATAGGTAAAACTACGACAAGTAACCAGATAAAGGAGCAAACGAACAAGTCCGGGTAAGGCACCAAACCCAAAATAATTGAATACGAATTCGAAGATATACAAGTGCATATATATTATAAATGTCGGTCTGTGCCAAAATAAATTAGTTACAGTCAACCATATGACGAGGGTCGAACCCTCTGCGCTTTAAACAAGCGTGACCACAGAGAAATACACCGAGACCCATACATATTTTCACAGACGAGTAACAGACCCTACAGTGGCCGAAGCCTATAGCAGACTAATGCAAATGGACAGTGCCGTGTAAAGCCAAAGACCACAGTAATTCTTTTTCTAAAAAGACCGATATCATATAGAGCTACAGGCAGACGAAATACCAAGACAAACGACAAACAGAAAAGACGCAGAGCTACCCGGGAACGTGAGGCCATCGACTATTGCAGACGCCTACAGTGCCGCCACCTGCAACAGTCAACAAAACAAACCGCAGAGTTAGGGTTTGGGAAAGAAACAAAAACCCCGAAACTTATTAAGTACCAAGCTTTAACAGAAGAAAGAAATGAAACAAATGCATGGGTAGGGGTTACGAGGAAGTAGATTGCATACCTGAAAGTGAGCAGACGCCATGACGCCGAGAACCCACCTGACCACAGAGGAGCCAGATAGGTTAGCAGAGACCCAATAAGCAAAAACGAAGTTATAGCAGGGAAAATCAACTTACCAGTTGGAAGAGTGGAATGCCGATGCCGAGAGCAACAGGTCCTTGAGTGCACACTGTTCTGGAGCAGAGCAAGGTCGTCCAGGCGGGTAATAACCAGAGAAACACCATATGTTCACCAACAGACCAGCAAACTTAGCTAAGGAGCAAGTTAACAGAGAGACCCGAGAGAAAACCATCGACAGAGACGCGGGACAGAGCTAAACTTACCAGAGCAACCGAGAAACAGAGGTACCGACGGAACCACGGTGGAAAACCACATCCTCAGACAATAAAATCACCAAACGCGACCACACACAGATAAATTCCTCCAAATACAGAGCCGAACCAAAAACCAGTTGCAGAGCGTCGAGTTCATAACACCAAATGACCAGAAGCGCGAAAGACGTCGACCATAAACAGGAACGGAGGATTAGGGTTAACCCTTAATCGAGGCGGACAGGTGTAGGCCGGAGGAGAAGCAAGGTACCGAGGGGTAGGTTAGCCAAGTACAGGAACCATAAATGGCAGGACAAACCAAAGCCGATTAAAAATCAACCAAAATCAATTCACCAAATCCGAAAGGTACCGGGTTGAGCGAGTCGAGGCAGGGCCACGTGGACGGGCCACATCAATTGGTATCAGAGCCAGGTTTTTTTTGTTTTATTATTTAATTGTTAGTTAAGGGAAGATGGCAGAGGCACAAGCGCCAAGACGAGGGCGTGGCAGAGGTGCACGAAGAGGAGGAGGAGATGAAGGATTAAGAGAACAGATTAGAGTTCTTACAGCTCGCTTGGAGGCAGTAGAAGCGGGTAGACGAAGAGACCCAGAGTTGGGAGATGAGAGTGAGGAAGAGACAGTAGCTGCTGCGGAGGCTTCGGATGAAGAAGCTCCTGAACTCAGACTGCTGCGTTCAATTTTATTGGCCAGCAGTAAGCCAAAGACAGAAATTTCAAATTATGATGGTAGTCTGTATGCTGATATTCTGTTAGACTGGATTAGCGAACTGGATAAATATTTTGAGAATGAAGAGATTAAAGAGGATAAGAAAGTTAAGTTCGCCGCTACTAAGTTGAAGGGACATGCCCTCTTGTGGTGGGATAATGTCCAGGCAGACAGAAAAAGATTGAATAAGACACCCATACGAAGTTGGGAGAGGATGGTAGTGAAACTGAAGGGCAGGTTTCTACCTAAAGATTATCAGGTTGACTTGTGTCGGAGAGTACAGAGTTTGAGACAAAAGGGTATGACTGTTAAAGAATACACTGAAGAGTTCTACCGAGTCAATTTACGTGCTAGTTACACGGACGAGACTCCAGAAAAGACAGCACGGTATGTTAACGGTTTAAGGATGGAGATCCTAGATGAAATTAGTATTCTTTCCCCCAGAAATATAGAGGAAGCTTTTCAGAGTGCTGTAAAAGCTGAGGAGAAGATTAACAGAAAGCAAAATAACAGGAGGGGAAGAGGAAGTGGTAGAGGACGAGGACAGTCCTATGGACGAGGAAAGAGTGCTGCAAATAATGAAGAAGGCAGTAGCTCGAAAACTTCAGGGACAGCTGACAAAGGAGACAGCACTAGAGGAGGTCGGTCATATCAGCGTGGAAGAGGGAATGGCCGCGGAAGAGGAACTGGTTTCCAGTGCTACAGGTGTCAAAAATGGGGACATCGATCCTTTGAATGCCCAGAAGTGGAACAGACAGGTCAGAGAGGAACATATATGGTTCAGCCAGAAGAGGCAGATACACAGCCACGAGAAGTAGAAGATGTAGCAGAAACAGGAGAGGCATTGCTCCTGAATAAAGTTCTGCTAAAACCAACCAAAGAAGTGTCTGAACCGACTCAGCGAAAGTCACTGTTTCGGACAGTTTGTAAATCTCACAGGAAGTGCTGCAAAGTAATAATAGACAGTGGGAGTACAGATAACTTAGTTGCCACTAAGATGGTAGAGAAGTTGGGGTTAAAACGACTGAAACACCCCACACCTTACAAGGTGTCGTGGCTACAGAAAGGCCACCAATTGTTGGTTGATGAGCAGTGCGAGGGGGAGTTTCGCATTGGCAAGTACCACGATACAGTGGTCTGCGATGTGATGCCCATGGACGTGTGCCACATACTGCTTGGGAGACCTTGGCAGTATGGCAGAAGGGTGACACACGATGGAAAGACGAATTGTTACAAGTTTACAAAGGATGGGGTTAAACATACACTAGTGCCCATCAAAGAAGAAGTTTCGGCAGAATCTAGTGGGACAAAGGCGTTGTTATTGGGAGGAAAACAGTTCATCAAACAGATGGATGAAACTGAAGTAAATTTTGCAGTTGTAAGGAGGATGAAGCTAGTATTGCTGAGCTCAGAAAGGATAGAATTGCCTAAGGAAATACAGGAGTTGTTAGAAGAGTTTCATGATATTGCAGCAGAGGAATTACCTGATAAGTTACCTCCAAAAAGGAGCATTAGCCATCATATCGATTTTATACCAGGAGCGAGTTTGCCAAATAAGGCAGCGTACAGAATGAGTCCAAAGGACAATGAAGAAGTACGCAAGCAAGTACAGGAATTGTTGGACAAGGGGTTGATCAGAGAAAGCTTAAGTCCCTGTGCTGTACCCACAGTCCTTGCGCCTAAGAAGGGTGGCGAATGGCGAATGTGTACAGATTCGCGGGCTATAAACAAGATCACCATCCGCTACAGGTTTCCTTTGCCGAGGATGGATGACATGATGGATTGCCTTAGTGGAGCAGCGTATTTTACAAAGATCGATCTGAAAAGTGGGTATCATCAGATCAGGATTAGAGAAGGCGACGAATGGAAGACAGCCTTCAAGACCAATGAAGGGCTGTACGAATGGCTAGTTATGCCGTTTGGGTTGAGTAACGCTCCAAGTACATTTATGAGACTGATGAACGAAATGTTAAAGGAATTTATTGGAAAATTCGTGATAGTCTATCTGGATGATATTTTAATTTTTAGCAGGACAAAAAGGGAACACCTTCAGCACATTCGAAAAGTGTTCGAGAAGCTGCAGCAGAACAAACTGCTGGTGAATTTGAAGAAATGCACTTTCCTACGGAAGGAGTTAATATATCTGGGATTTGTAGTGGTAGAGAATGAATTGAAAATGGACCCAGAGAAGATTACAGCAATCATGAGTTGGCCGTCACCAAAGAGTTTATTCGAGGTACGTAGCTTTCACGGTTTAGCAAGTTTTTATCGGAAGTTTATTAAAAATTTTAGTGAGATCTGTGCGCCGATGTTAGAAACCATCAAAAAGGCCAGTCAACCTTTTTGTTGGACAAAAGCAGCAGAAGATAGTTTCCAACTTCTGAAACGGAAGATAACAGAAAGGCCAATCTTGAGGCTTCCCGACTTCAGCAAACCTTTTCAGGTCCGATGTGATGCAAGCGGGACAGCTATAGGTGCTGTACTCAGTCAAGAGGACAGACCTGTGGCATTCTTTAGTGAGAAACTAAACGAAAGTCGGCAGAAGTATTCGTCCTACGATAAAGAATTCTATGCAGTGGTTCAAGCCTTGAAGCACTGGAGGCATTACTTACTCGGCAGTGAGTTTGTCTTGTTCTCTGATAATTCTGCGTTACAGTACATAACGCAGCAACACAAATTGAACCACAAGCACGCCAAGTGGGTGGAGTACCTACAAAGTTTTACTTTCGTGCTGAAGCATATAAGCGGAACAGCCAACAA
>APFE030449704.1:102589-114935 GCA_000404065.3 Pinus taeda | reverse complement strand
ATGAGGCTCGAAGGCCTATTTATTGTTGAGAAACAATGGAAAACCCTTCACATTCCAAAACCTACCCCTAGAAGTTGAAACGCCAAATTGTGGGCCCCGTTTTGGGTAAATTGGTACATCAATTTCCCGGGGTCGTAACTTTGGCATACGATCTCCGTTTGACGCGTATGATAGCTCGTTAGAAAGATCTATCCGAGAACTACCACTTGGGGAAGGGAAACATCGGTCCATGGACCCATGTTGCCCCCAGATTTCCCAAAAAACGTCGTTTAGGGCCTCAAAATGGCTCCAGAAGTTCAGGACCTGAAAAACTGCTAAAAATAGTAAACTGTGCTACAATTTAGGAAACTGAAAAAACTGAAAGAGACAGTTGTGGGGGTCCAAATGGGCTAGGTGGGTGGCCACCAAAATCCACTTGGATCAATATCGCAGAACTTGACACTCCTAACGAAGCAATGAAACAACTGACTCAACCTTTTGGAATTAAAAATAAAATTAGAGCCCATCAACTCAAAAATGAGTTGCTTACACTGGACCCCAATAAGTTTTCTTCCATTGAAGATTTTTTGTCCAAGTTCAAGACCCTTAGACTTCTCTTGGAAGGTGTTAAGGCTAAGAAATAATATGGTAGCCTTATCTATTCCATTCTTACTAAGTTGGGACCAGCCTACTCTGTGTTTGTTTCCACCTTCCATTCTACTAGAGAAGCCTTTATTTCTGAAGGACAAGACTACAAGTCCCCTTATTTTGATGCCTTTTGTGATTCTTTAATAAGAGAACAAGAAAAGCTCTTATATCTTGGTCTTCTTAATCTTGGAAACTCTTCTAAGAAAGTCTTAGCCACCTAGCAGCAACCAAATTCAAAGAATCCTAAGAAGCAATATCCTAAAAAGAATGGTCCTAAACCAAACAAGGGTCCTGTTATCACTCTAAAATTACCCTAGAGTTTTTATGAAAGAAATAATAGAGGTAACCACAAACCTACTTTTGAGATAAGGATCTAGCCTTTTTAATGCTCAGAGAGGGATCTCTCTTTATGATTTAACTTTGTTTAGTTAATTGATTTTAGGCTAGCTGTTTAAGATCTGATTGGGTTTTGATTTTGATTTGGTTGTGGAAGCACTGAATTAGATGGATAGAGGGATGTATTTTACCATTGGGCTATGGGGTCAAGTGTCAAGAAAACAAGACTAGATCAAGTTCTAAAAATAGTGTCTACAGGGCAAGGTAGTTGAGTAAATTCAGATCTTTTAGGCTAGATGGTGAAGTGGTTTTCAATCGGATCCAAGAAGCAATTAAGGGTTCCTCAAACCGTATTGTGAGGGAAATGGTAGAGGTCAATCGAAACTAGGGAGCAATTAAGGATTCCCTACTTTGGATATCATAAGAAAACATTAAAATGATTAAATGTTTAAGAGAGAGTGTACTTAAACAAATTATGTAATAAATTTCCAGTTATTTCATTTAAATTTAGATAACATGCAATTATGTGAAACATTTAAGAAGATAACAATTTTGCAAACAAAAAATACTTCACTGAAGTGGCCCAACACATTAATCCTGTAATGCAATGTCTTTCTTACTCAGTTCAGTCTGATGACTTGAAAAAATGATACAATGAACCCTTAGGTTTCAGATTAATACAACTATAGAAATGTCTAGCAATCCACACTCTATACTTCGAATTATGAAGTATTTATACAAAAACTTATTTACAAAATATCCCAAATTGTTTTGGGAATTATTCTAGGAAAAAGAAATATCTTCATGCAAGAAGATAGAGACAAATATGTAACTGCTGTAAGTTGTCCCTGTTTATTTGGCTATTGTGTCTTATGCTTTGATCTTTTGTTGTTTTTACTTCTTTGTTGTTGGCCTCCCATGCTAATTGGTTTTTTACGTTTCCCTTTGACTGATACTATTTTATCTGATACTCTTTGACTGGGCTGACTAGTTGGTTTTCTTTCACTACTCTGTATCTACTATTTGCCTTACATCTTTACAATAGATCATTCAATTTTTCTGAAGTTGTTGTATCTGGTAATTTAATATTTACTGTCCTTCTGTAGACTTCATCTGATTCTGTGTATTTTGCAAATGTGGGCTTGTTCACAATAAGGTGTTTTACCTCATGCTGGAGGTAAAATATGCAGTCAAAAGTCTGCTACAAAACCTTTCCTATAGGCATTCCTTTCATAGAAGAATTATTGGCTTGATCTCTTACCACTTCTCTGATTTTCTTGTTATAGTCTTCATGTGGCATTAATCTATCATTTATTACCAAGGGATTTGGCAGACCTTTCTGCCTCAAAGCATCAAATTTAACCATAAACCTGCCTATAGCCAACCCCATGATTTGGAATTTGTCCTCAAGATGCATCATTAAGTTCCTCTTAGTGAGCACTTTCTTTACCTCTAGTATAGTGCCAGTCCTATCAACTATGTCAAGCTCCTGCAATTCATATTTATTTTCAGAGTTAAGGAATTGGATTATTCTTGAGGCTTCTTTTGGCATATCTCCAAGTTCAGCCTTAACTCTTTGAATTGCTTTAGTAGCCTCGTTGATTAAATCATTTTGTTCAAATATAACTTGTATTGATAGCCAAATATCATTGATAGAGTCAATGATATTGGCCCATAGCTATTATTTTGCTTGGACAAGTGGTTCCTTTAATGTCAATTATTTTTCCAAGTTTTTAATTCCCTCAGTCAACCTATTTGATTTTCTTACTTCATTTTTGTTCATAATCTGAGCCAATTTCTTCTCATCCTCCAGAAGTGTTATCTGATCTTTGAGTTTATTTATTTTAGTGGTCTGAATGGACATGTCCTCCATGGCTTTGAGCAGTTTACTTTCTTCATCACTTGGCTGAGCTGCTACTATTCTTGAACCTGTTGTTGATGTAGATGTTGTTGCAGCTGGGAGTGTTGTAGCTAGTGGAGCTGTGGGGGCCAATGAAGCTGCCAAATTTGATGGAACTGATGTAGTGACTGTAGGAATAGCAGTGGAAATGGTCGTCTCAAGGCTGGCATGTTTCAGTTGTATCAAACTGTCCAATTCATTCTCCATTTCTTTCATTTGAGCATTTAATTGAAGAATGAGATCCATCATTTCCTCTTGTTGGGTTTGGCTCTCTAGGACCTCCTTGGTCTGTGGATGTTTTGAATGAGGCAACTTTAGTTGCTTCTTCAAAGCAGCAATATCCTCATTTTTCTTCTTTAGTAGTTTTTTTCTGTAGCCTTGACATCATTGGGATTATATCCAATCTCAATTAGCAAGTCTTCCAGTGACTTGATCATGTTGTCCTTGGATTGTGAGGATGTCTTTTCTAGTTTCAACTATGTTGTGATTTTATCCAGTGAGATCTGAAGTTTCCACACAATCATTGATTTGTTAGTCATTGTGGAGTAAATAATTTACCTGCCTGCTTATGGAATTCAATTTGGTCAATAGGGTGAACATCCCTAGCCAAAACTCCAAAATATGTCTTCTTGTAGTTTGTTGGTGACCTGGGCTATTAGATTGTAGGCTGCATAAAAGTCATTTGCATCTTACCAGTCTTAATGTCAAAGGCTAACATCAATCTATTTTGATTAGCAGGTGTTCATTTGAAGTATTAGGCATAAGTTTCAGCATTTAATGCCTCATTCCTCAACTTGATTTCCTTGTACTTTTCTTTTATATATTTCTCTTTATCCACTAGTTTTCTATATGAAGAGACTTCAATGATAAGTTGTTTTTCAAAGATTTGAGTGTTTGAGGTGGAGGGCTAATGTGTTTCCTCTGAAACTACTAGACCTTTACTGTTTCCAACCATTCTGTCAGTATTAGTGATTTCAACTGTCTCAATGGTGCCTTCTTGCTCAGTTATAAGATTAAGCTTGGGCCTCTTCCTGTAATTGATGTCAAATCTGTCACATGTAGTGTCCATCCCAGAGCTAGAACCTTCTTCCCTGGTTCTTTTTACATTTTTGTCCTCATTGGCTGGAGTCTGTAAAATGGGAGTAATACTCATCTGTTCCTGTAGGGTTGGAACCTACAGAAAGGAACTAGTATCAATATGATTTTCAACATCTATTAAAGTATTCTCTACATATATTAAAGTATTATCCAACCACTTTGACTAGTTGGCATATCTTTCAATACCTGGCCTGAGGTCATGTATGAAAGGACTTAGTTTGAACTTGAGTCTTAACTTGTTTATGACTCCATTAGGGTCATACTGCAACATAAAACTACTTTTGAAGTTCATTTTCTATAATATTTTCTCTCCCTCTTGTCCAGCTTCCCTATTATTACAAATAAAAGGGCCCAATTGGTTTTTGATCTTAAACTGAGTGTTCTTCCTATCTGACAGAAAGTTAATCTCATCAAAGTTTATGATCTGCCTAAAATACTCTAATGAAAATATCCTCATGGGGAGGTATTTAGGTAGCTTGTAGGGAGTGAGTTGGCATCCATATATCCTGATTTCTGTGTGGTCCTAGTATAGATACTAGTCTCCCACTCTACTTTTCTTAGCCAACTGTAAAACTCTCTTAATCTCATCATTGATCCTAGGTTGATAGCTACTGGTTAGCATGTTTAAAGCTAGATGAACAATTGAATCAATGAACTCTTTATAAGTAAAAACAATGGAATATCTTTGGATCAATGGTGTCAAAAAGATGACAGATCTTGGATTGCACTTGGTGTCTAACTTTTGGATGCTGACTGGAAACTTGTCTTGACTAAAAATATAAGTACATGCGAAACAATACTGATGAGTATTTGGAGACTCTCTCATTTGGAAATCTGATAAATTGTTCATGGATTCTGTTTTCTAAGGACCAAGGAAAGTTGTGAACTGTAGCAGGAGGCTTGCCTGGGCAAAAGATAGAAAGGAAAGCAAGAACAACCTCATCCACATGCTCATAAGTGGTGGATCTTAGAATACAAGAGAGCATGGTAATAATTTGTTTGCCTCTCTTAGAGAAAATGGTGGCAGCATATGGAGGACTATCTGTAGAAGTATGAGACTCCTCTATGATGAAAGTTTGAAAGATCTGAGTTTTCTTGGGAAGATCTAGCTTTGTGTAGAGTTCAAGTAAAGCTTTAATGGAAAGTGGGGTTTCCTTTGGGCCTGGCTAGATCTGCAACATTTAATTTATTGATTCTTCAGTAATGGTGAATAAAACGTGTCGGTCAAGAGAGATTATGGCTCTTTGACTGGGGACATAGCAAGTTTGGTAGAAGTGGATGATTTATGGGAATAGGTGCACGTGTAGGAACAAGTATTTGGGCAAGTTTGATTACCATAGGTGAATGTCATCATTTTGGTTTAGGAACTTATCTTTAACCCAACAGTGGAGTTTCGGTAGGTGGCTAGGGGAAGAAGTTTCTTTAATTTGAAATTCTTTGTTGGCTAATCGGAGGTGGTCAATATCCAGGTGAGGGATTTGTAGGGGTCTTACATCCAAACAACTTTGGGAAGCCATAATTTGGTAAATTCAACTGAATTATTTTTTCTGTGGCTTTAGGAGTGAGGTCAGAAGGTCTGGAACAGTGGGGATGGTAATTTAAATCTGTAGAAAAAGGGTTTGGATGCACAGTAAATCTTTTCTTGAGTTTAGCAAGGGTTTTCAATTAATTTAATTAATTAACCTTTTAATATTTATTGTGCATAGCTCAAATTTACAGGGCCGTTCTGGTTCTTTCAATAATAATTGGAGAATGACGATTTGGTGTGCAAATAGGGTTTTGTGGTAGAAACAAAGGTTTATGAGGCTTCAATTATCTATTTGCTGCTTCAATTTGGTGTTTGCAGCTTTTGCAGGTAGAAAAAGTTGGTTAAAATGGTTGCACAGAGGTTCAAATTTTTCGGAATTGGTTAACAGAGATTTGCAGCGAAAATGAGTGAAAAGAGCGAAATGGGGCATTTTCAGCCTTTTAATCGACAACGGTTAGATTTTAGTGCAAGATGTAGTAAATGAATAGTAGGCAGTTTTGATTTTATGCAGATAGGTGGTTTTAGGCCATATCACACCGCTTTTGGATGGAGGGTGGTATTTTTCGCGAGCACACGATATAACTTGGTGCCGCCACATAGCCAAACAGTGCTCGGCCAAAACTATGAATCTTGTGTGCATTTAGACCGTTAGTTGTCGGATTGTGAATATGTGTGATATTGATATGCGCCATTGGATTTGGAAGTGGGAGATTGAAGGGATATCGCATGGTGAAGTTGCATGGACAGAGTTGGAAAGTGATTGGTGGGGATAGGGCTTTAATTACAATGAATTGTAATTAATTAAAAAGTAATGATGAGATTTAATATAAGCAATGGGTTAATAAAAGGTTGGGACCATGGGTTTATATGACAAAGGGTTTTAACTATACACCAAGGTTTGGTGAGTTAGAGGGTTTCGGGGAATTATAACGTGAGGGACTTTAATTACATAATGTGGGGGTATAATTTAGGAAATAACTAAGGATAAAAGGGGTTTAGTGGGTTTTTTGAGGGGAAAGGGGGAAATTATAAGGGGGAAATGTATTATTTGTGATGGGAATGTGTTTCACGTTAGGGAAAAGGGTTTTTGGAAAGGGGGGGTGATTTTTGAAGGGTAATGTCTAAGGAAATGCCTGAAACAAAGGTATAAAATGTCAAAATAAGGGGAAAGGGTTTTAACAAGTAATGGAGGGATAAAGAGGGGAAATTAATAAAGTAAGTATGTGGGGGTCTAGTGAAATTAGGGGAAATTAGTAAATAAGCTTTAGTGAGTATCCTTTCTCTTCCACAATTCCTCCTGCACATGAAACATAGAATTTAAGCATGATGAATGTGCTTTTTGATTTAACAACCTTGTGCACTTGCAAAACTTCTTCTACCTACCCTTGATTTACTCTAGCATTTTCTCTTCATTCATTGGGTGCATTTGAGCTTGCTGATCACCCTTTATCTCTTTTACTTTGATAAGCAAACTATCTAATTCTAACCCTATAACTTCCAATGGCTCAGATTAAACTGATGAGCTCACTATTATTCTCTACTTAACTACTAATCTACCAAGATTAAACAGTTTGGCTAGATCCTTATTCTCTATCTATCAACATGAAATTTAAAGCATGAACGAATCAAGATTAAACTTTTTGACCATCATGAATTGTGGCATTTTTGACAAGCTACACACAATCTTATTTTGCGAAGTAAAGTAAAAGGTAGTGGCATTTGAATTTGCACACTTTCATGATCTATTTTTATCTCTTTTTGGGGTTCATATTTTTTACTTTTTTTAATCTTTTCCTTTCTTTTTTTCCTTTGATTATTCTTTTTGGACATACCCTCTTTACATTTTTTATTTTTAATATGGGAAAACATTTTGCAGAAAGCAAAAGTATGTACAATATTACAAGACTAACCATAGACAATTCAAAATTATGAATCCTATTATTATAGGACCCTAATAGTGGCTCCACATGGGGATGGCATTTCCTAGTGAAATGTCAAGAACTTTAAGGTCAATAGCCTTTGAAACTTTGACTGTGGTTGCCTTGTAACTGCTCCTCTGCGATCTCCTTTATTCATACATATGATAGTGCACCTTTCAAAGCTCATGGCCTTATCTTTGGGCTTCAACCTCAAAAGATTACCATCCAATCCAATCTAAACTTTTCAATGTTATATGCAATGAGAAAAGTAAAAAAATGAACTAATGTTAATCTGTGGATCAGTAATGCTTCATCATTCTACCATTGACTGGTCCTCTTGGTAGATCTATTCCATATAATTGTCTCAAGAAAAATGCATCGTTACCTCTGTAACCATAAATGATATAAGGGCCTTTCCATAGGAAATAAAATTTTCCATGTTTACCCTTTTTTTCTCTTCTAGAATCCCATTTGAGTACTTTTTCACCTATGTAAAAATCATCAACTTTGGTTTTCTTGTCAAAAATCTTTTTGATTTTAGCCTGGATCACTTGTGATTTGACATAGACTTCTTCTCTAGTTTGCTGCAAGTGTATTGTCTAATTTATCCTCATTTGGATATCATTTGGTTCTACTTGCAACTTTTGAATCATTTTCATCACTGGTACTCCTAAAGAGGATGGAAAAAAAACATCCATTCCATATACTAGCTGGTAAGGAGATGTACCAATGAATTTTTTGGTAGGTAGTTTGTCTACCCATAAGGCATTAACCAACTTTTTTCTCTAGGTCTTCTTGTTGTCTTCTAGCAGTTTCTTGATGATATTAACAAGGCTTTTGTTTGAGGATCTGCAAGTCCATTACCTTGACGATAATAGGCAGTGGAATGGCCAAGGGTAATGTGATATCTATTACAAAATTCTACCATTTTCTTGGATTTGAAAGCAACTACATTATCAATAATGAAATTTTGGGGGCATCCAAATCTAGAAAGGATGTTGTTCTCAAGGAATGAAATGATGACAGAGTCTATGGCCTGTCTAGAAGGGATGGCTTCTATCCATTTATTAAAGTAATCAGTGGTTGTCAAAATCTATTTACGCTAGGCTAAGGAGGATGGGTGAATTTCCCCAATGAAGTCCAAACCCCATTGTTGAAAAGGCATTTCTGTGGAGATGGGTTAGAGAGGTAATGGTAAGAGTTTCCTTTTGCCTTCAAATATTTGGCACTTGTGACAGGAGGTCACATATTTATTGACATCTTCAAAAAGGGTGGGCCAGTAAAAACCTTCCCTTAAAATTTTATCAGCAGTTGTTTTCCAATATAGGTGTCCTTCACAATCTCCTGTGTGAAATTCTTGCACAACTTTATCAGCTTCATCTTTTAATAAAAAATTAAATTAAATGCCACCATTATATTTCCAAAATAAAGCATTGTTTATGATACAATATTTCATTGATTTCATTTCCAAAAATCTACTTTTAGTTCTAGATAAACTAGGAGGAACTTGTAGGTTTAGTAAAACAAATATGATATCTTCATACCAAGTTGAATCTATGAAAGCTTCATTGATCTGTGGAGTCGCCATCTCTTCTTGATCATCTAGGGCACCAATGAAATTTAAATCTAAGCCCTGACAGTTCGATTCATCCATGAGTTTAGCTAAACCTTGGCCTTTAATAAGTTTTGTAGGCTTTATTTCTATGTCATATTCCAAAATGGTGGCAATCCATTTGCCTCTCTTTCCTTCAGGCCCATTTTGTGTTAAGATGTCTTTTACTACTAAATTTGGAACATATGCAATGATGTGTGAGTACAAGACTTACACTCTGAAATCCTTAATAGCTTTCATTAAAGCTAATGCTTGTTTTTCCATTATGTTATACTTTAGTGTAGCATATCTCAAATATTTGCTGAAAAATGCACTAGGCTGCTCATAACCTTGACTATTCTTTTGCAACAAGACTTCTGCAATAATATGTTCTGAAGAAAAAGAAAAAATTATAAAATATATTTTGAAATCAAGACTTATGAGGACTGATGTTTTAGTAAGGGCTTCTTTGATTGCCTCAAAAGACTCTTTAGCCTCTACTATCCACTTAAGTGCTGAATATTTATTTAACATGTTATTTAATTCTCTGATTAATTCTACTAAGTTATAAATGAATCTTCTAAGAAAATTTATTTTTCCTAAAAATGATTATAATTCTTTGATCTTTCCAGGGTAACTGATGTTTAGGATTGCCTCTATTCTAGTTGGATGTATTCTAATTCCATGTTTTGATATTATCTATCCCAAGAGTTTACCTTCTTCTAGACAAAAGATTGTCTTTTTGGGATTCAAGGAAATGCCAAATTTTCTACATTTAATAAAAAATCTCCTTAGGTGAACTCGATATTCATTATCTGATTTGGAAAACACTTTGATGTAATCTTGGTAAACCACTAGAAAGTCATGGATTTCTTTTGCAAAAGCTATGTCCATTGCTCTTTGTAAGGTAGCCCCTGCATTCATTATTCCAAAAGGCATCTTTAAATACATTAAAGTACCCCAGGGGGTGGTAAATGCAACCTTTTCTTGATCTTCTGGTTGAACTAAGATTTGGTTGTATCCAGAGAATCCATCAAGCAATGAAATTTTGGATGACCCTACTACCCTCTGGAGAATGTGGTCCATTTTAGGGAGAGGGTAGTTATCTTTTAATGACACTTTGTTCAAGTTCTTGAAATCAACCTAGAGTCTGATTTCTCCTGTTTTCTTTCTAGTAGTGACTAAATTAGAGAGCCCATCTGAATATCTAATTGGTGCTATGATTTGTGCATCATATATCCTTTTTACTTCTTTTTCAATTAATGGCATAAGAACTGGATTAATTCTCCTAAGCTTTTGTTTAAAGGGTTTCTGATCTTCTTTGATGGGTATCTTATGTTGAATAATGTTGGTATCACAAGACTTAAGGTCTTCATAACTCTAGGCAAAGACATATTGAAAATCTTTGAACATACTTATGTATTTCAGCTTTTCATCTGGAGGTAATGCATTGGATATTTTGATAAGCTTGGGTTTTTCTTCTATTCCTATGTTACATTCTTATATGTCTACTCTTAAAGGCTCCATTTTTGGTTTTCTGGCTACATCATTTGAATCAAACAAATCTTCTAATGGGACTAATCCCTTAGGCAAAAAGTTATTTTTAAGGTTTAAAATCTCAGAATCATCATTTATTATTTCTTCTATCTCTACTTTTTCCAAGTTATCTATTTCTAATCTAGGTAATTTAGTGGGTTTATCTACATCTAAAGCATTTGTATCTATCTCACTATTTATGATATTATCTACTGTACAATCAGTATCTATGTGACAGTTTTGGAACTCTCCCTCAGCATTCATGAAATCATAGATTTGAGAATCTTGTGAAAAAATATGCCAATATTTCATATTATCAGGTATGATGAGTTTGTGTCTTACTTCAGCAGTGCACTGGTGGTTGGGCTGAAAAGGTAATTTGCAAGTGCTAGTAAAAGTAGCCAAACTGTGAGCTTGCATGTTTGTTTCCTAGCAATAACAACAAAATTGGTTTCAAGAAGTTCCTTAATCAGATCTAGAACAGTTTCTCTGTATTGGCTAAGTCTAGGATTATTCATAGAATATTCTCCTCTAATTTGTTTTATGATCAATTCTGAATGTCCCATGATAGAAAATCTCTTGGCTCCAAGTCTTCTTACAATTTGCAGTCCTAAGATTAAAGCCTCATACTTTGCCATGTCATTTGTGAATTTAAAGTTTAATCTAAAAGCATGACCTTCAGAATGATTATTTTCCATGTTATGAATTGTTTCCGGGAAAACTAGTGTCTTTTCTATCCACTAGTCCCATTAAGAAGGGTAGCTATCTTAAAAACAAACAATTCAAAGCACTTCAAAATTTCCTTTATGTATGATAGATAAGAGAGAAGCAAAGAGGACCAACCTATATCTTCCGCTTGGCTCCTTCCTTGTTTCCTCTCTCCCTTGATAGAACTTGCCACTCTTCTCCTACTTGTCCTGCTTTAGAGAATACCTATAGAGGAAAAGCAATAGAACACCATCAAAGCATCTCTATCTATGATATCATAAGCAATGCAGAATCAGAAATACATTGACCATACAATTGCATCTACAAATAACAAGATTCACAAATACACGATTATATGGAGGAAAACTCAAAGAACTTTATTGATAGTTGAAATAGAAGAGAGGATTACAACCCAGCTGTTTAATCCAGCATCAAAGCCCTCTTCACCTCATGAAAAGCAAGATCACCCAACAATACAATGTTTCTTCTCAAAGAGAAAACAACAACACTTCCTTACAAATTACAAAATTCCAGCCTCTAGATCTCTCAGATGAGGGATCCATTTATAGATATTTGCAGAGGGGTGAGTCAGCTCTGGGTTTTTGATTAGTGTCATTCCACTAATAGTTCTTGGTTCCACTTGGAGATTTCATTGATCTCTTACTTATCCCTGGGCAAATTCAGAGAGGCAAGTGTCATATGAGAAGTTTCTAGAAGATTTTTTGGGTTTCCACTTAGCAAACTGTCTCTACCATTTGTCTACTCTCACTCATCGCACCCTAGAGAAGGCTCTTTCAGTATGCATCACACTTGGCTAGTGTAGCAGCCAGTATGCATCACACCTTGACCATGGAGCAGTCTGTATGGTCTAGTTTTGACCAGTTCTGACTGGTTTTTCAGGTGGAACTTTTGGGAAATGTTGCGATCAGTTGACCATGATTCTTTAGGGTGTGAAAAACCATTTTTAGGGGTTTGAGAGCCCTTGGTTTATTGACATATGTGATTGGGGTTACAGTGCCCAAATATGTCTATAACAGTTGCCCCCTAAAGCATGAGGTCGTAAATCTTCTGATGTCAGGTGAAATGCTTTATCATGAGGATCC
>APFE030449704.1:45753-92935 GCA_000404065.3 Pinus taeda | reverse complement strand
CCCAATCAGTTAGTGGAACAGGGTAAATGAAACCAACATGTAAAAGTTTTTCAACTTTTACCTTAATGGCAGCGACTTTCTTCGGGTGAATCGATCGAAGCCATTGTTGTAGTGGTTTGGCATCTCGATACATCTTGATTTCTTGTTCAACGATTCTTGAGTCAATTCCTAGCATTTCTTCATATGACCATGCAAAGACATCTCTGAATTCGTGAAAGAGAGTGCAGTTTATTTCCAGTTCTTAAGAAGAAAAATATTTTCTAACATGAATATTCTCTACAACATTACGTTTGGTCGAGATATTTATGGCGATAGTCTCTTCAATATTGGATAAATTTCGGTTGGAATCCACCGTATTTATAGTATTTGATAGAAAATAAAAAACTGAAGGATGATTAAGGTCGCTGGAATAATCTTCGTCATTATCTTGAAGATGGGAACAATGGTGGTAATCTTCCCATGGGGCCTCTCCTATCATCATTGACTGAATGATTCCTTCATTTGTAGAATGTATACGAGACCAAGGATCTGAAGAGGTGCCATATTCTAGAGACCTATCTATCCAAACACTTGATGAGTGCTGATTTGGGTTTGCTGCCCAGGCCCAGAAAATTGATTGCTACAAAATTTCTATGGGGCTTGGGGGCAATACCTGGCGATGATCCATACTAACAAAATGTTTAGAAATCTTCTTAATATTTGATGATGTAGAAGATACCATATGATAGGTTTCCACCGTGGCCACTTCCGCCAGATTACTTGAAGGCAGGAGGGCAAAAGTATCCATTAAGGTGGGGTCTTTTAGGAGTCCTACTCTAACATTTTGAAGCAATTGAGAGCTTCCAGGGATCATTGGAATTCTTCCCATATCTTGTGAAATGTTGGGGAAAAAGGTCAGTTGGTCAACGATTGTAATTCCACCTTGGAAGGGAAATGCAATTTTTCTAAACTATGTTGACACAACAGCAACCATAACATAAATCCAGGGCCTTCCCAGTAGGATATTGTAATCAAGGTTTCCATCGAAAACTTCGACTTAAATTTCTAGTGTCTTGCCCCCCAGTTCAACTTGCAAATTACCTAATATCCCATACGCCGTGTATGTTCTTCCATCGAATGCTTTTAATGTTGTTGATGATCGTGACAAGGGTGGTGAGCCTAAAGTTTTCTAGCAACTCATTGAGATAATACAGGTAGATGCCCCCTCATCAATGATTGTTTGATGAACAGTTTTGTTGAGGGCTTTTACCTGTATAAGGAAGGCGAGTTGGGTTGGTAACTGAGGTTCATATACTTTGTGGTTAAAGGCCACAAGATTGGAATCCGTTGGGTCAATCCCACCTATTGCTGATAATAAAACTTGCTTTTGGGAGGGGCAATTCTGTAGTAATTCAAGTGCTGACATAGCGGACAACGATTGAGCTAGATCCTCTACTATATTATAATTTTTTGCTACTCGAGCACGAGGATTAAATGTCGATTTATGTAATAATCCCTTTGGCGGCTTTATTGTTAGTTCAAGAATGATGGGTGGCACAACTTCTAACAAAGTTGTTGTCGAACTACTGGGTTTATCTATAGCCTTGTTGTTCGACATCTGTGGATTCCCATAATCTTTATTCCTCATCGATTTCAAAGCATCATTTTGTTGCTTCGAGACGGATAACATAAGCACTTGGGATTGTAAAGCATGATCGAGAGAAGCTAGATTTATTTCTGGGTTTGGAAACGGATTAGTCAATATTGCTAAGGTGCTTGAAGTTTTTAAAAATTTCTTGACCTCAGCTTGATGTGGACAATTTTTCATATAATGGTCCTCATTACATATGAAACATGGCTGATTAGGTTTCTTTTGCCCAACCGGGTTTTCAGAAGATTTTTCAAGAGTTGAATCTTCCTTTTTCTTCTTTTTGCTTTTCCCTTTCTTCTTGCCCCCTGTTTGCTTCAATTATTTACCTTTGTCAGAAGACACATCACTAACCTCCAAGGTAGGAATTTTGTCATTTGCTTTTTTACTAGAAACTACAAGGGCTTTACTAGATTGAGCCTTTGTGGTTTTCGTACTTGAGGTACCAATCATGCCGTCGCTAGCATGAGAGTCCCTATTTGATTTAGGACGGGGAGGAATGGAAAATTCTGGTCTAGGAGCGTTAGGGAATTTGTCATAGAGCATGCCAGATTGAGTATAGATCAAGTCTAAATATTGTGCACGAGCAATGACTTGCTCTTCAGTGACAACTCCTCCTTTCACCACATCTTCTATAATAGAAGGTAATAATGACTTAATAAACCTCTCAAATAGAAGCTGATAAGGAACATATGTCTTTACCATTTGACAACGACGTCACCACTCATGAATATGATCAGATATGTGAGTGGTTGTTGTCTGTTTAAAGTTGGTAAGGAGTTCTATTCCCGTTTCGTAACTTATGGGTAACTGAAAATGGGTTAAAAAGGTAGTGGCAAGGGTGCTGAAGTTATCAAACGAAGCTCTAAGCAATTCAATATACCAATTTGCTGCCGGACCAGTTAGCGTTTGCTGGAAAAGGCAAAGCCTAATCGAATCATCATTGAGGGTGTTGGATGAACACCATAAATGAAAGGTCATTACGTGATTCAATGGATCTTCACCCGGATTTCCATTGAATTTAGGAATATCTGAGGGAAGTTTATGAGGAATCGCTAGCCACCAAGGGGCATAAGCAATTGGATCATTCATTAATTGATTCAAATCTGGTAATTCTAGAGTTTCTACAAAGGGCAACTATTGATTCAAGTTTGGCGAAGCATACCCAAGATAAGATGGGATCGCTTGAGTAGTAGGTCTTTGCATACCAGCATAATGTATTTGATGCTGGTAACTTTGATAAGGTTGATGGACATAACTAGTATAGTATGGTTGTTGATAACCGTTTTGAAAATGCGGTTGCCCGTTACCTACAAAGCCTTGTTGGTTAGGTCCTCAGTAAGCTTGCTGGAATTGTGGTTGTTGATATTGCACCAGCCATGGTTGTTGAACCGTTTGCTATTGTCCAATACTGGATGATTCACCAAGATGCGGAGTGATAACACCCGTTTGAGCCTGAGTCGTTCCAGTTAAGGAAGCACTAATATGAGATTGTGATTGAACCATAGAGACAAGAGGTTGTTGTACTGCAACCTGGGTTGTACTTGTGACATAGTCACAATAGCAAGTGTAGTGGTAATATTCGAGATAGGTTGGGTTGGTTGCATTGAATATACAACCCTTGGTTGTTGAGGCAGTATTGGTATCCAACCACCAGATGTAATTCCAGTTTGACCTAAATTTTGTTGTGAGCTCTCATACAGTTGTTCTCTAGGAGGGAACAATGAAAAAGCATATTGCCCCTGATATGGTGGCAATCCAGTGCTCAAAGGATAGATGGGTCTTTGAAGACCGGGCTACCCAAATTGAAACTCGTATGCAGGATCAATTTGCTGAGCTTCAACATAAGAAATGCCAGATAGGATCCTGGAGGAACCAATGGGAATAGACCATGTCATCGAAACAGTCCCCGGGTGGACTCCATCCAGTGATTGATAACTAGTTGGGATGCATGGTATACCAGCAAACATCGTAGGAGTGGTAGCAAAAAGTTCTGTTGTGGCTGTATCGGATGACAGAGTCCTAGATGTTGATGGTTGTTCAGACATATTTAGTCTATCCAAAAGATTTCCTAGCAATTCGACAAGAACTTGCGATGAAGGATGATTAAAAGAACTAACTTCAGAAATAGAAGGATATAAGTGGATCCCAGCTCCAAAATGCAATGGAGTACTAGATGGAAGATCCTCCAAAACTTCTTCTATAGCAGCCAGTCTAGGTGGAAGAGGTAGACCGCCAGGTTTGTAAAATATTTTCGGAGCCGAAGAAGGTATAGCTTCTGCAATGACAGATACTGGAGGGGTAACACCTTTTGAATTCTGGAACTCAACTTCCAAATGTTTAGGTAAGTGAACTTCAGTTTCTGGATCAGCTCTAGATGGAGTTGTTTCAGGTATAGAAGCATCTACCGTTACACTAAGATCAGTTCTAATGTCCTCTTGTAACTGCGAAACTTCTTCTGTAAAGACAGATGTACCAGAAATGATCAGAGTAATTGCAGTCTTTGATGATGTTGAAGCACGAGTTTCAAATAAACCAGGAGAGGTGGACTCAGTTAAAGGAGACCGTTTCACCTGGAATGGTTTCATTTCCAGAGTCAAAGATGGTTGACTCGCTAGCCTCCACAAACGACGGGGTTTTGATTGACTTTCTTCCATGATTGCGGATTACTTGATCAACTCAGAATTAAAAAGGGGGAAATGTTATTCCGAATTAAATAAATTTTATGACGCTTTGACACAAATTTTCTTTTTCAATTTTTAAGAGTCAAGAAAAAGCTAAAGATGACTCTAGTTGCCTTCGATTTTTAATGAGCCTGAAGTGACAAGCACTCAGATGGACCTTTTCTTTTAAGGAGTCGAAAAGGAACGAAAGTGACTACTCTGGAAATCTAGAAAGAGGGATTATCAAACCAATCGCAAAACTACAAAATACGCCTTGGTGGTAAATTAAAGAGAAATTACCAAGGACTTATGTACAACAATCAATCTTCTTGAATGTTGTGTTTAGTGCACTGCGATCGATATGGCGACATACACGACTTCCTATGGATAAAGGATATCAGCCTATTGTGGTCTCCCAATATATACTTGATGTTACAGGGAGCACAAGTCTGTATTGGCACTTGTCGTATCAAAGAGGAGGAATCACCCAACCTTCGATGAAAACGATAGTTACCAGGTTTTACGACGCCGGAATATGTCTCTAGCTTATACTTCTAGATGTTGTGTGTTAGATTCCAAAGCATTTTTATGTTCATTGAGATTTATTTTAGAGTTGATCCTACTTAGAAGTTTGCCTTTCAAGGTTCACCGCGTGATATAGATGTAAAATTCCTAAATATGATAAACAGTCATTTATTTTCTTTTAGCAATGAGAATCCTAGCTACCAAGGAAAGAAGAGTACGATTCTTTCGGCAGAGAGCAGAGAGAACACACTAAATTCACTTTTCCTAAATCATTTTCTGCATGCAGTCTAAATGCAAATGCACATGCATGTATTTGTTTTTCCGTTTCCTTAATGTAAGAATGCCAAAAAAGAAAACTAAGTACAGATCTGAACTATTTTCTTCAAAGCGACACTTCGACAGTCTCTTTTCAAAATGAAAGGAAGACTAAAATGACACTTTTCAATTTCGAATAGAAAACTGCTTTCGCCACTTTAAATATTAACAATTCAAATCAAATACAATGGCAAAAGTACAATCGACTATCTAGAAGAGGAAGACTTTATGACACTCTTCTTTTGACTCAAAATGACAGTTATGACACATCTTTGCATAAAAGACGACAATTCGATTAACCAACTTTTGACAAAGAAAGATTGCAAATGATATACAAACACATAAAAAGTTTTACAAATCCCTATCAATTGAGGCTAAATAATGTAAAGGAAGGAGTCTTCAGCAACGATATACTGATCATAAGTAGCAAAACTATTGAATAGAGCGGAAAACAAGGAGGAAAAAACCAAATTCTAAAGAGAGAAATAATATCATTCAATCATCGCACCTATCCTTAAGGGAAACAAGGATGCATCTCACCTACAACACATGGGAGGTGCGATGCATACATGCTACCAGTTATAGACAGTGCAATGGGCCAGGGAACGAAACTGAGTTTGGTTTTTGCTCAAAATTTGTAGCTAAGTTTAGTGATTTAGGCTGAGCTATGATATACAGTAAAAACAAAGTATAGGGGTATGATCTTATGAGGTTATTGAGCTACCACAAGGGCACTTAGGATGTTTGCAAGTTAGATGTTCAGTTCATAAACCAACCCAAATAGTGACTGAAGTAGCATTTATCTACTTTGTAGTTTCATAGCAAAAGTAGTTTGAAGGCTAGCTGGCTAACTTCAAGCTCCGTCTGTAGTTTATAAAGCAAACAACAATAACAAAAAAACTAACTAATCGCTCCTTAGTGGAGTCGCCATTTTGTTTCTGGGAAAACTAGTGTCTTTTCGATCTGTTAGTCCCACTAAGATGGGTAGCTATCTTAGAAACAAACAATTCAAAGCACTTCAAAATTTCCTTTATGTATGATAGATAAGAAAGAAGTAACGAGGACCAACCTGTATCTTTCGCTTGTCTCCTTGCTTGGTTCCTCTCTCCCTTGATAGAACTTGCCACTCTTCTCCTACTTGTCCCGGTTTAGAGAATACCTATAGAGGCAAAGAAATAAAACACCATCAAAGCATCTCGATCTATGATATCATAAACAATGTAGAATTAGAAATACAATGACCATACAATTGCATCTACAAATAACAAGATTCACAAATACACGATTATATGGAGGAAAAATCAAAGAACTTTATTGATAGTAGAAATAGAAGAGAGGATTACAACCTCGTTGTTTGATGCAGCATCGTCCTCCCAACATCAAAGCCCTCTTCACCTCATGAAAAGCAAGATCACTCAACAATACAATGTTTCTTCTCAAAGAGAAACCAACAACACTTCCTTACAAATTACAAAATTCTAGCCTCTAAATCTCTCAGATGAGGGATCCATTTATAGATATTTGGAGAGCGGCGAGTCAGCTCTGGGTTTTTGATTAGTGTCATTCCACTGATAGTTCTTGGTTCCACTTGGAGATTTCATTGATCTCTTATTCATCCCTAGGTGAATTTAGAGAGGCAAGTGTCATATGAGAAGTTTCTAGAAGATTCTCTGGGTTTCCACTTAGTAAACTATCTCTGCCATTTGTCTACTCTCACTCATCGCACCCTAGAGAAGGCTCTTTCAGTATGCATCACACCTGGCAAGTGTAGCAGCCAGTATGCATTGCACCTTGACCATGGAGCAGTCTGTATGGTCCAGTGTTAACCAGTTCTGAGTGGTTTTTCAGGTGGAACTTCTAGGAAATGATGTAATGAGTTGACCATGATTCTTTAGGGTGTGAAACAACACTTTTAGGGGTTTGAGGGCCCTTGGTTTATCGACATATGTGATTGGGGTTGCAGTTCCCAAATATGTCTATAACATGAATCCAAACTCCTGCACCTGCTCCTAATCTATTTACAGAGCCATCAGAAGCCAAATGCCATAGAGACTTATGAAATATGTTTTCACTATCAGGCGATTTTTATTTTTCTTCTACAGTTGTGATTTCATTCTTTCCATTGTCTGAATTATACAAGATAAATGAGTCCATATCAGAATGCATGGAGTATATAGGGTAATTTTGTGTTTTTTCTACACTACTTACCACGTATTTCATCAAGTTCTCTCTATAAAGCTTTCTTTGCTGACCAAATATAGAGATGGTATCATATGACATGTCTAACTCTAGAGATCCCTACAAATTTTCTCCTGATGAGCGAGATAATAGCATTCCATACTTGGGTGGGATATCAGCCACTACTATGTCCATAACAATACTCTTTACTGGGCACTGGACTAGAGTCAAACACAAACCTTTAATCTGGCCAAGGCATTTGACTTGACTAGAACCAAAGGAAAACATGTCCTTTTGGTCTAGTGATATCTAAGTTTAATCTTTCCATGATTGCTTTAGGCATTAGGTTATGGGATGCCCTTGAATCTAGCATAACATTATGTAAGATTTTATCATGAACATTTAAGATAATGTAGAATGGAGGAATACCATATTGCTGATGTGTGCCATTTACTTCTAGACCAAATAATAACTCAGGTTGATAATCATTAAGGTTTACATGATCTTCTCCTTCACCTATGTTTATTGTTTGAATGATTTATGCTTTGTATGATTCATTTTTCACTAGATTTGTCAAAGGAACTGATATTTTCAATTTGGTTATCTCAGTCTTAATGTTGAACGTCAATTGAGTTTTGTCTAATTGTGTGAGATCTTCCCTAACAATTGTGGTCTATGTACTTTTATCTTCTTTATTAGCACTTGGTAATTCAGTTCGTGTACCAACATTTTTGTTTTCAATTTTATCATTTGAATAGTTTGAGGAATAGTTACAGTTTGAGTTTCAGCTGAAGTTATGTTTGCAATTTTTGGGCTGGTAGTCTCATGAGTTTCTCTAGGGAGGATTTATAGAATTTTTGTCACAAGAGCTTCTGCTATTTTTTTAGTTTGTATTTGGAATGATTTCTTAGTGGGAACTTCTGTATTCTTTTTTCTTCTAATGTTGTATTGTTTTTTAACTTCATAAATAGAAGATTCATAGCCTTGTTTGAAGTCAAAGGACTCTCTAGATTTTAATTGTAATTGTTGTGACATGTACAACTCTTGTTCTTCCTGAGTAATAAAAACATCTTCGTTTTTAATTCCTAATAGATTTATCTGGGTTTCCTCCTCTTCTTCATGAGTTTGTGAACCTTCAGCATAATTTTCCTAGAAAGGTGGTCTAATCTGTTGATTTGGAATTGCATCTCTTTTTTTTCCAGTATTAGGATTTTTCTTGAAATTGGGGTTTCTAATTGGGGGTGTTTGTTGGTTTTCCCACTGAGATTTCCTTTCCATATTTTCTAATCTATCCATTATCCTTTCTACACTTTTAGCTAAAATATCTATTTTACCATATGAAGTGGATGATTCCTCTTTAATGGTAACTCTTTTCTCAATTCTCATCCTATCTTTCTTAGTTAGTGAATTTGTTTCTACACTAACATCATTACTTTGCAACTATTCTAATGTTTCAGGGTTTCTTTCTCTCAATTGGTAAGACATATCAGTTTCAAAACCATTAGGAAATTTAATTAGTGCTAAGTCTAGTGGAGGTTTAATATTTTCAGGGATTTCATTATAGATATTGTTGAACCTAGTACAATAATCCTGAACAGATTCATTAGGATCTCTTCTAATGTTTTCATATTCGGACAATATCTATAAAGGGTTTTTCTTTCTTTCCCATCTATCAATAAACAATCTATGGAAAAAATTAAATTAGCAATATGATTAGCAGGTAAACCTTTGAACCATTTTTTAACATCCCCTACTAATGTTTGGGAAAATAACCTCATTTTCACATCAGACTCATCAATCTCATGCAACTCAAAATAGACAATCATTTTATTCACATGTTGTTGGGCAGTATATTGACTAGTAGCATCAAACAGAAACATTTTACTTCGGTAATCTTGGGGCATGGCATGCAGTTGAGCTGGTAAGACCAAAGGTGCATATTTGTCTGCCATGGTTGAGATTTTGGTTTGACTGGTGGCAATGTAGTGGTGCTTGAACAAGGACTTGAGATGGCTATAGATGAACTAGATGAACTTGAGATGTTTGGTTGGAGAGGAAGCTGAGGTATGAATGGTTTAGGGGAATGAACTGTGGTGGATATTATAGGTGAGATGGTAGTAAATGAAGTTGTATTTACAGTTTTTGAATACTCTATAGAAATTTTAGGGTTAGCAGAAGCTAAGCCAGCTAATTCAACTGGTTGTTGAAGATAGGCCTTGTCTATATGCCTTATCAAGGTTGAGGTTAAAGCTTCTAGGTTATCAAAAGTATCCAAAACATGTTGATCTAAATCAAGATGTATAGGCACCTTTTTTGACTCAATAAATTGAATAAAATTGGGGTCTGTTACAGTATCATGATTTGAATTTTCAGATTTGGTTCTAAAAAAGAAAGCTCAAACGATAAATTAAACTGAATATCCTCTAAACTTGATAACTCCTTAGGAAGTGAATTTGCTTTAATTAACTGAATAACACTTGCTTGAGTTTCTACCTATTTTGGTTTTCTTAAAATTTTGTCAGTATCATCAACTATTGTAGCAAGGTTTGGATCTGGATTTGCCCAAGTATAGTGTATTCTTTTTGAAGCCATAATTTTTATTTTTTTATTTTTTTAATGAAACTTTTTTAACAACTCTAAGATGATCTTAAGGTGCAAAAGATGAGATTTAAGATTTCCTTTAAGTTTTATTAAAATGAGGACTGGTCCCCAATATGGTCGCCAATATGTTATCACTCTAAAATTTCCCTAGAGTTGTTATGAAAGAAATAATAGAGGTAACCACAAACCTACTTTTGAGATCGGGATCTAGCCTTCCTAATACTCAGAGAGGGCTCTCTCTTTATGATTTAACATTGTTTAGTTAATTGATTTTAGGCTAGTTGTTTAAGCTCTGATTGGGTTTTGATTTTGATTTGGTGGTAGAAGCACTGACTTAGATAGATAGAGGGATGTCTTTTACCATTGGGCTATGGGGTCAAGTGTCAAGAAAATAGTACTAGATCAAGTTCTAAAAATAGTGTTTATAGGGCAAGGTAGCTAAGTGAATTTAGATCTTTTAGGCTGGATGGTGAAGTGGTTTTCAATTGGATCCAAGGAGCAATTAAGGGTTCCTCAAACCAGATTATGAGGGAAATGGTAGAGGTCAATCGAAACTAGGGAGCAATAAAGGATTCCCTACTCTCGATATCAAAAGAAAACATTAAAATGATTAACTATTCAAGACAAAATGTACTTAAACAAATTCTGTAATAAATTTCTAGTTATTTCATTCAAATTTAGATAACATGCAAGTATGAGAAACACTTAAGAAGATAACAATTTGACAAACAAAAAATACTTCACTGAAGTGGCCCAACACATGAATCATGTAATGCAATGTCTTTATTACTCAGTCCAGTATGCTAACTTGAAAAAGTGGTACAATGAACCCTTAGGTTTCAGATCAATACAACTATAGAAATGTCTAGCAATCCACACTCTATACTTCGAATTATGAAGTATTTATACAAAAACTTATTTACAAAATATCCCATATTGTTTTGGGAATTATTCTAGGAAAAAGAAATATCTTCATGCAAGAAGATAGAGACAGATATGTAACTATTGTAAGTTGTCCCTGTTTATTTGGTTGTGACGTCTTATGCTTTGATATTCTGTTGTTTTTACTCCTTTGTTGTTGGCCTCCCACGCTGACAGTTTTTTTACTTTTCCCCTTGACTGATACTCTTTGACTAGGCAGACCTGTTGCTTTTCTTTCACTGGTTTGTATCTACTATTTTCCTTGCATATTTACAATAAATCATTCAATTTTTCCCAAGTTGTTGTATCTGGCCATTTAATATTTACCATCCTTCTTTAGACTTGATCTGCTTTTGTGTATTTTGCAAAGGTGGGCTTGTTCACAAAAAGGTGTTTTACCTCATGCTGGAGGTAAAATAGGTTCTCAAAAGTTTGGTACAGAATCTTTCCTATAGGTATTCCTTTCATAGAAGAATTACTGGCTTGATCTCTTGCCACTTCTCTAATTTCCTGCTATAGTCTTCATGTGGCATTAATCTGTCATTTATTACCAAGGGATTTGGCAGACCTTTTCACCTCAAAGCATCAAATTTAACCATGAACTTGTCTATAGCTAGCTCCATGGTTTGGCATTTGTCCTTAAGCTACATCATTAAGTTCCTCTTGGTGAGCACTTTCTTTACCTCTAGCATAGTGCCAGTCCTATCGGCTATGTCAAGCTCCTGCAATTCATATTTATTTTTAGATTTAAGGAATTGGATTATTCTTGATGCTTCTTCTGGCATATCTCCAAGTTCAGCCTTAACTCTTTGAATTGCTTCAGTAGCCACTTTGACTAAATCATTTTGTTCAAAGATGACTTGTATAGATGGCCAAATATCATTGACATAGTCAATGATATTGGCCCATAGTTGTTCTTTTGCTTGGGCAAGTGGCTCCTTTAATGTCAATTCTTTTTCCAAGTTTTTTATTTTCTCAGTCAACCTATTTGACTTCTGTACTTCATTTTTGTGCATAATTTGAGCCAATTTCTTCTCATTCTCTAGACTTGTTATCTATTCTTTGAGTTTATTTATTTTAGTGGTTTGAATGGACATGTCCTCCATGGCTTTGACAAGTTTACTTGCATCATCTCTTGGATGAACTACTGTTGTTGTTGAACTTGTTGTTGATGTAGATGATGTTGTAGTTGGGAGTGTTGTATCTAGTGGAGTTTTAGGGGCAAATGAAGATGCCAAAGTTGATGGAACTGCTATAGTGACTGTAGGAATAGTAGTGGCAGTGGCTGTCTCAAGGCTGGCATGTTTTAGCTATATCAAACTGTCCAATTAATTATCCATTTCTTTCATTTAAGAATTTAATTGAAGAATGAGATCCATCATTTCCTCCTGTTGGGTTTGGCTCTCTAGGACCTCCTTGATCTGTGGATGTTCTGAATGAGGCAGCTTCAGTTGCTTCTTCAAAGCAGCAATATCCTCATTTTTCTTCTTTATCAATTTTTCTATAGCCTTTACATCATTGGGATTATATTCAATCTCAATTACCAAGTCTTCCAATGACTTGATCATGTTGTCCTTGGCTTGTGAGGATGCCTTTTCTAGTTTCAACTATGTTGTGATGTTATCCAGTGATATTTGAAGTTTCTTCACAGTCATTGATTTGTTAGTCAATGTGGAGTAAATCATCTCACATGCCTGCTTCTAGAATTCAATTTGGTCAATAGGGTGAACATCCCTATCCAAAACTTTAAAATCTATCTTCCTATAGTCTTCTAATGATTTGGGTTGCTGGAATGTACGCTACATAAAGGTCATTTGCATATTATCAGTCTTAATGTCAAAGGCTGACATCAATCTATTTTGATTGGCAGGTGTTTGTTTGAAGTGCTGGGCATAAGTTTCAGCCTTTAATGCCTCATTCCTGAACTTGATTTCCTTGTACTTTTCTTTTATATCTTTCTCTTTATCCACTGGTTTACTAGATGAAGAGACTTCAATGCTAAGCTATTTTTCAATGATTTGAGTGTTTGAGGTTCAGGGATGATGTGTTTCCTCTGAAACTGCTGGACCTTTGCTCTTTCCAACCATTGTGTTAGTATCAGTGATTTCAACTGTCTTAGGATTAAGCTTGGGCCTCTTTTTGTATTTGATCTCAAACCTGTCATCTGTAGTGTCCATCCCAGATCTAGAACCTTCTCCCCTGTTTCTTTTTACATTTCTGTCCTCATTGGATGGAGTCTGTAAAATGGGAGTAATACTCATCTATTCCTGTAGGGTTGGACCCTGCAGAAAGGAACTAGTATCAATCTACTTTTCCACATCTATTAAAGTATTCTCCAACCACTCTGAATGTTTGGCATACCTTTCAATATCTGGCTTGGGGTCATATATGAAAGGACTTAGTTTGAACTTGAGTCTTAACTTGTTTATGACTCCATTAGGGTCATACTGCCAAATAAAACTGCTTTTGAAGTTCATTTGCTGTAATATTTTCTCTGCCTCTTGTCCAGCTTCCCTATTATTACAAATAAAAGGGCCCAATTGGTTTTTGAACTTAAACTAAGTTTTCTTCCTAGCTGACAAAAATTTAGCCTCATCAGTGTTTATGATCTGCCTAAAATACTCTAATGCAAATATCCTCATGGGGAGGTGTTTGGGAAGCTTGTAGGGGGTGAGTTGGCATTCATATATCCTGATTTCTGTGTGATCCTGGTATAGATACCAGTCTCCCACTCTGTTGTTCTTAGCCAATTGTAAAACTCTCTTAATCTTATCATTGATCCTAGGTTGATAGCTACTGGTTAGCATGTTTACAGCTGGATGAACAAATGAATCAATGAACTCTTTATAAGTAAAAACAATGGAATATCTTTGGATCAATGGTGTCCAAAAGATGATAGATCTTGAATTTCCCTTGGTGTCTAACTTTTGGATGCTGATTGGAAACTTGTCTGATTGAAAGTATAAGAATATGTGGAACAATATTGATGAGTATTTGAAGACTCTCTCATTTGGAAATCTAATAAACTGTTCATGGATTATGTCTGCTAAGAACTGAGAAAAGTTGTAAACTGTAGTAGGAAGCTTGCCTGGGAAAAAGATAGAAAGGAAAGCAAGAAAAACCTCATCCACATGCTCAAAAGTGGTGTATCCTAGAATAAAAGAGAGCATGGTAATAATTTTTATGCCTCTCTTAGAGAAAATGGTGGAAGCATATGGAGGACGATCTATAGGAGTATGAGACTACTCTATGATGAAGGTCTGAAACATCTGAGCTTTCTTGGGAAGGTCTAGCTTTGTGTAGAGTTCAAGTAAAGCTTCAATGGAAAGTGGGGTTTCATTTGGTCTCGGTTGGATCTACAACATTTGATTTATAGATTCCATAGTAATGGTGAATAAAACCTATTGGTCATGAGATATTATGGCTCTTTGACTGGGGACATAGCAAGCTTGGTAGAAGTGGATGATTTCTAGGAATAGGTGCACCTATGGGAACAAGTATTTGGGCAATTTTGATTCCCATAGGTGAATGTCATCGTTTTGGTTTAGGAACTTATCTTTACTCCAGTAGTGGAGTTTCAGTAGGTGGCTAGGGGAAGCAGTGTATTTAATTTGAAATTCTTTGTTGGCTAATGGGAGGTGGTCATTATCTAGGTGAGGGGTTTGCATGGGTCTCATATCCAAATAGCTTTGGGAAGCCATAATTTGTTCAACTGAATTACTTTTTCTGTGGCTTTAGGAGTGAGGTTTGAAGGTATGGAATAGTGGGGAGGGTAATTTCAATCTGTAGAAAAAGGATTTGGATGCATAATAAGGCTTTTCTTGAGTTTAACAAGGTTTTTCAATTAATTTAATTAATTAATGTTTTAATATTTATTGTCCATAGCTCAAATTTACAAGGCCATTCTAGTTCTTTCAACAAAACCTAGAGAATGACAATTTGGTCTGCAAATAGGGTTCTAGGGTAGCAGCAGAGGTTTATGAGGCTTCAATTGTCTATTTGCTACTTCAATTTGGTGTCTACAGCATCTTCGGGTAGAAAAAGTTGGTTAAAATGGTTTCACAGAGGTTCAAATTTTTCGGAATTGGTTAACAGAGGTTTGCAGCGAAATGACTAAAAAGAGCGCAATGGGGCATTTTCGGCCTTTTAACCAACAACGGTTAGATTTTAGCGTGAGATTTAGTAAATGAACAGTAGGCAATTTTGCTTTTATGCGGGGAGATGGTTTTAGGCCATATCACACTGCTTTTGGATGGAGGGCGGTAATTTTCGTGAGCACGTGATATAACCTGGTGTAGCCATGTAGCCAAACAGTGCTCGGCCAAAACCACGAATCTCACGTTCCTTTGGACTATTAACTATTGGATTGTGAATCTACGCGATATTGATATGCATTGTTGGATCTGGAGGTGGGAGATCGGAGGGATATCATGCGGTGAAGTTGCACGAACAGAGTTGGAAAGTGGTTGGCAGGGACTGTGGTTTAATTACAAGGAATTGTAATTAATTAAAAATTAATGACGAGATTTAATATAAGCAATGGGTTAATAAAAGGTGGGGACCATGGGTTTATGTGGCAGAGAGTTTTAACTATACACCAAGGTTTGGTGAGTTAAAGGGTTTCGTTATAACATGGGGGACTTTAATTACATAATGCAAGGGTATAGTTTAGGAAATAACTTAGGATAAAATGGGTTTAGTGGGTTTTTTAAGGGGGAGGGGGGAAATTATAAGGGGGGAATGTATTATTTGTGATGGAAATGTGTTTCACACTAGGGAAAAGGGTTCTGGGAAGGGGGGATGATTTCTGAAGGGTAATGTCTAGGGAAATGTGTGAATTCAAGGGATAAAAGGTCAAAATGAGGGGAAAGGGTTTTTACAAGTAATGGAGGGATAATGAGGGGAAATTAATAAAGTAAGTATGTGGGGTTCTAGTGAAATGAGGGGAAATTAGTAAATAATATTTAGTGAATATCCTTTCTCTTTCACAATTCCTCCTATACATGAAACATAGAATTTAAGCATGATGAATGCGATTTTTGACTTAACAACATTTTGCACTTACAAAACCTCTTCTACCTACCCTTGATTTACCCTAGCTTTTTCTCTTCATTCATTGGGTGCATTTGAGCTTGCTGACCCTTTATTTCTCTTTCTTTGATAAGAAAATTATCTAATTCTAACCTTATAACTTCCAATGGCTCAGATTAAACTGATGAGCTCACAATTATTCTCTACCTAACTACTGATCTGCCAAGATTAAATAGTTTGGCTAAATCTTTATTCTCTATCTATCAACATGAAATTTAAAGCATGAATGAATCAAGATTAAACTATTTGAACATCATGGATCGTGGCATTTTTGAAAAGTTGCACACAATCTTATTTTACAAAGTAAAGTAAAAGGTAGCGGCATTTGAATTTACACACTTTCATGATCTATTCTTATCTCTTTTTGGGGTTCATATTTTTTACTTTTTTAATATTTTCCTTTCTTTTTGTCCTTTGATTATTCTTTTAGGACACACCCTCTTTACATTTTTTTGTTTTAACATGGGAATTTTTTTTGCAGAAAGAAAAAGTATGTACAAGATTACAATACTAACCATAGACAATTCAAAATTATGAATCCTATTATTATAGGACCGTAACAGGTCCTAAGCAATTTTAGTCTCAAAATGAAAAATAATTTCAACAAAATGATAAGGTAAATAAAAACAAAGGGAAGAAGACTGATAGACATTGCCACCTTTCTAATCGAGATGGCCACTTAGAATCCAAGTGCTTTAAGAATATGGAAGCCTTGGAAGTAGCAATGAAGAAGCATAATATCCATTTGGAGCACTCTTCAACTTCAACTTCATCTTCAGGAATAACTGTTTCTGCATGTTGTTGTCAAGCATTTCGGTTTGGTTATGCACTAAATGTATCTTCCTCTTCTCATCCTCATGAGTGGCTCATTGATTCTGGAGCTTCTTATCACATGGCCAAAAACAAAGCCATATTTTCTTCTTTAAATGATTGTAACACCAAAAATATATATGTTGGTGATGGTAGATCTCTTAGTGTTGTAGGGATTGGAACTGTTCATCTAGATAATGGTCAATTTAATGATGTATTATGTGTTCCAACCTTATCCTGCAACCTCCTATCTGTATATCAAATAACTCATTCAGGTGAAGGTAAAATCATTGAATTTTCACCTCATAATGTTGTAATTAAGGACCTAAGAGATCCTAGACCGATTTTAGCTACTGGAATTGTTGATGATTCTACAAGGCTGTATAAGTTTAACAACTTTGGGTCATCAAATCTTCCCTCGGTATTTGTTGCTCATAATGACGAAGTGAGCAAACTTTGGCATGAGAAATTTGGTCACTTAAACTATCACTCCCTTAAGAATCTATGTAAATAAAATATGGTGACAGGTCTTCCAATGGTATCTTGTAGAGATGGTGTTTGTTCCAGATGTGTACTCAAAAAACATCATCGAGTATTTTTGAAAAGCGTGCCTCTTTGCATGCCTCAACCCATTTATAACTTGTGCATAGTGATTTATGTGGTCCACTTCCAGTTGTTTCATTCTTTGGCTACACGTATTTCTTAACTTTCATTTATGATTTCTCCAGGAACACTTGGGTATACTTCTTTAAATTCAAGAATGAAGTAACTAACATGTTCTTGGCCTTTAAGGCCTTTGTTCAAAAAAAATCTGGACATCAAATTCTTAAGCTAAGATCTGATAATGGCGGAGAATATTTTAACAACAAATTCATCAACTTTTGCATTGAGAATGGAATTCAAATGCAACATATTGTTCCATATACTCCACAAAAAAATGGCGTAGTTGAAAGGAAGAATCACACCTTAAAGGAAATGGCTAATTGTATGCTCCAATCTAAAGGGCTTAGTCTTATTTTTGGGTAGAAGCAATTAACTATGAAAATTACATAGTAAATCACACTCCTACTAAGGTTTTAAAGAATATCACTCCAGAAGAAGCATGGAGCTCAATTAAACCAGATGTAAGTCACTTTCATGTTTTTGGAAGTGAAGCATGGGCCCATATTCTAGATGAGAAACATAAAAATTTAGAAACTAAGAGTGAAAAATGTATTTTTGTTGGATATTCTGAAGATGTCAAAGGATATAGACTTATTCCACGTAAGTCCAAAAATGTTATCATTAGAAGATATGTAAAGTTTCCTGAATATATATCGCCCTACGAGCCTAGTTTGGTAGATGTGCCACCTCTCTCTATCCCTTCTACTTCTGAAAAATATTTCTTCTTTAGATGATGACAGCGAGGATGGCAAGCCTCCCCCACCTTCTCAGGATCCTCCTTTAGATCCTCAGCTTCCAAAATGGGTTCGTGCTACTCATGATGCAGCAGGTGCTCTTATCGGTGATCCTACAGATCAGCGACATACATGTTCTTAGTTCGATAGAGCCTCTTCTTTACTGGCTCAAGCTTCAGCGAATTATGATCCTTACACCTTTGCAGAAGCTTCAGGCCATCCAAATTGGGATGTAGCTATGAATGAAGAATATCATTCATTATTGGCAAATGATACATGGGATCTTGTTCCTCTTCGAAAGGAACAAAAAATTGTTAGATGAAAATGGGTTTATAGAACTAAGTATGGACCAGATGGAAAAGTTGATAAACATAAAGCTCGTCTTATTGCTAAGGGATTTTCACAAGTTTAAGGAATTTACTATACTAAAACCTTCTCCCTTGTTGCCAAAATGAATTCTATCCACCTTGTTCTTTCCCTTGCTACCTCTTTCAAATGGGAAGTCCATCAAATGGATGTTAAAGTTGCCTTCTTGCACGGGGAATTGCATGAAGAAATCTATACGGAACAACCTACTGGCTTTATACAAACAGACACTAGCCTTGTATGTTGGCTTAAGAAATCCATTTATGGTCTCAAGCAAGCCCCTTGGGCTTGGTATGCCAAAATGGATAGCTTTCTTTTAGAAACTAGCTTTTCTAGGTGTCATTCTGGCAATACTGTCTACACCAAGAAAGTGGGAAATTATCTTACCATTCTTGTTCTTTATGTTGATGATCTTATCCTTACTGGTAGTGATCCCAACCTTATAAACCATGTTAAGTCCATCCTTAAAAAGAAGTTTGAAATGATAGACTTAGGATACTTGCATTATTTTCTTGGTCTTCAAGTCTTGTAATCCAAGGAAGGTATTTCCCTTTCCCAATCCAAGTATGTCTATGATCTTCTATGCTATTTTCACATGGAAGACTATAAGTCAGCCCCTTCTCCCTTTCAGTCTAGAGCCAAACTTTTAGTCACTTGTACTTCCCCTGAAGTTGATGCTACCTTATATTGTCAACTTGTAGGAAAACTTTTGTATCTGACCCATACTCGTCCTGACCTTTCCTTTGATGTTGGCCTTATTGGTCAGTTTATGAAAAACCCACATGAAATTCATTGGAAAGCAGCTAAAAGGATACTTTATTATGTTCAAGGTACAATTCAGTTTGGGATTCATTACAGTGCATAAGCATCTCCTCTATTGGTTAGTTTCACTAATTCCGATTGGGCTGGTGACCCTGATGATCGGAAGTCTACTACAGGTTATGTGTTCACTCTTGGTTCAAGACCTATTACATGGGCTTGCAAGAAACAAAGTGCCATTTCTCTTTCTTCAACAGAAGCAGAGTATAATGGTGTTGTAGAAGCTAGTAAGGAAGCCCTGTGGCTTTGTCAGATCCTGTCAGAGTTTGGATTTCAGGAGCAGCATCCAGTTAGACTTTGGTGTGATAATCAAAGTGCCATTCAACTATGCAAAGAACCAGTCCAACATCAGCATAGCAAACAAAATGAACTACACATGCACTTTATCAGAAATCTCATTCATGACCATATTCTTAAAGTGCAATATTGTTCAACAGATGATCAAGTTGCAGACATCTTTACAAATGCTCTCACAGAGGCGAAGTTTACTAAACTTTGATTTATATTTCAAGAACTTGTCACTAAAGGGGGATAGGCTCTAATGCCTCCTTCCTTCTCCTATAGTGTCATATTTGTACATCCTTCAATGCCATCCCAAGTTGTTCTTAAGGGGGGGTGTTAGGATATTCTGACACATAGGAAATAGTTAAGTATAACTTAGTCTAGTGTAGAGTTATATAAAGTGTGTTTCTTTACTATGTACTTTTGTAACTTATAATTCGATGGTCATGATATGTAGTGATCTAACGGTTCATTCTCTCCTTGGTATTACTGACACTTGATCCATGGCTTAACACCCGATTGGTCCATGATCTCTATTTAAAGAGTGTGGAGGGTCATTTGTAGGGTAACTGTTCATGAGAGAAGCTTATGTAAATTTTCATTCTTTTATTAATAAATTGCTTGAAGTGGCCGCGTTGGCTTAGGTCATGGAAATTTTTTCCTCGTTGAGGGTTTTAACCACGTCAAGAATACTGGTGTATTGATCTGTGATCTATTTGTGAGCAGTGTCCTTTGGTGTTTTGTCTGAGGAACTTAACCTGTAAATTCCTACACCAAAACATGGGCTTTTAGCCCTAAAACTGTCCTTAGGAGAACCCATTCCCAACAGTTTCCATGTAATGCTATTAGAAACAAGACTCCTTATGAAATGTGGTATGGCCACATTCGTTCGGTAAACCATCTTAGGGTCTTTAATTCCACCTGTTATACCTTGATACTTAAGGAATAAAGAAACAAACATGGTGCAAGGAGTTGTAAGTGTATCTTCTTGGGGTATTCGAATACCTCCAAAGCATACCAACTCTATGATGAAGTTAATAAGAAGTTTGTAGTATCTAGAGATGTGATATTTCTTGAATTTTCCAAGGATGATGATGTTATTGAGCGACATCTTGATCGCTTGGATATATTTGGACATGCCAAGTCTTTTCAAGAATTTGATAATGAGATTCAACATCCTGAAAGGGGATTCTTATACTAGATCAATCGGTGGAATCCTCTTCTGAAGCACTCTCTCCTCCACATGAAGCTCTAGCCACTGATGACATGGAATGATGTGATTGACAGAATTGGGAGACTCAATCTTGATGCAGACCCAACTCATTCAAATGAGTAGCCTGGACCATCTCAGAAAGGTTCTCCAAAATGGTTGAAAAAGATACTTGAAAGTGTTCATCTTGATGAGGTTGGAAATACAGGAACAAGAAATTCAACTAGGAAAAATGGCAGTGATGTACATGATTTTGATTCACCCATTGATATGATTGTTTCTTATGATTGTGAAGTGAATTTGTCTATAGATTTTGAACCAACTTCCTTTAAAGAAGCATCTTCTCATGATGACTGGAAAGAAGCAATGCCAAAAGAATATGATGCCTTGATAAAGAATGGCACTTGGAAGCTACTGGATCCTCCATTGGGAACCAAACCAATAAGCTACAAGTGGGTCTATAGGAACAAGTATAAAGAAAACGGATCACATGAAAATCACAATGTTAGGCTTGTGGAAAAAGGTTTTTCACAGAAAAAAGGGGTCGACTATGAGGAGACTTTTCCCCCACATCAAAATAGGCTACAATCCAGACACTCTCTTCCTTAGTAGCTCACAATAGTTGGAAAGCCCATCAAATGGATGTAAAAACTACTTTCTTGAATGGAAATTTGAAAGAGAATGTTTTTATGTCCCGGCAAGAAGGAACATAAAGTATGCAAGCTTGTAAAATCCTTGTATGGCCTCAAGCATGCACCCTGAGCCAGGTATGAGAAGTTAACAGAGCATGTTATGAAACTCAACTTCAAACATTATGATCTTGATGATGCAGCTTTATTTGTCAAGAAAGTTAGAAAAATAGTGTAACACCCTCCTCCCACATCTACCCAAGTAACTAGCCAACTGGGGTAAACATGAGACAAGAGGCTACTATGGTTGGATTCAAACTCCTATGTGACCTTAAGGAAGTGGAGTCAATGGAAAGATCACACATAATCATCCAGAATTAGCTTAAAAATCTTCAGGAGACAAGTCAGCCACTCATACAGTCTGTCCGTGGGTCCCACTAATGTTTTGGACATATTAGGCCTCAATCGCTCTCATGATATGGGAAAGAGAGCGTCCATAAACCCAAATTCACTATCAGAGGCTTGCCTGCCAGTGGCCACAGACTAAAAATTTTATTTATGTGTCAACAACCCCAAGATTTAAGCCACCTTTTCGGGCCGATATCCCAAGTCACTTCCAGAATGGAGTGATAACTTAAAATCAATAATAGTACAAGGAAACAATGATGCCAAAGAAATAAGTTGAACATGACCTTAACTAGACCCCTAGTAGCCATGATAGGCATTTCATCAAACATATCATCAACATGTAACTCACAGGTGTAAATAATAAAATTTGGTGTAGGGATCTCATACTTTTACGAGAATTGCTATGAACCATTGTTCCCTGATGTCATTTGTTGCATTATCATCTATTAGGCCATAGATACCTTATGCATTCATTCACAAGTAAAGACGTGCTGAGATTCATACATAATTGTTATCGGAAAACATACATATAACCAACATAATAGGGACAAAAATATCATAAGCACATCAACCATGAAATCCACATATACATTACATACACACATGAAAATCAAGTGAATGAATTTCTCATTAACGAATGCAATAAACCAACTGGAGATGGGACTACCACATTCCACCCGACCATAGAATGGTGGAGCCAAATCTCTCTTCATCCATTTGACACCTCCATGCCATATTCCAAGCATGAATGTGGGACTCAAACCAAAAGAACCAACCAGAGAATACAAAGGTTAAACCACTTCACCCTCAACAATAGAAACCAGGCTTTACCGTAATCCATCCCATATCACTAGGCCAACACAAGGAACACATCATAATAGGTTTTATCGTGATCTCCACCCAACCACTAGGCCAAACAAGCATGGATGCCACCATATTTATGCACCTACACGGTGAGGAATTTTCCTGTATCCTAGTCTCTCCAGATTTACTGCAATCCCAACCCGTATCATTAGGACCTAAACCAAGACCCACTCTCTAGGCTTTACTGCATATCCCAAACCTAGGATTACTAGGCCCAATGGAGATAAAACCACCTCTTGGATTTATCGTATATCCTGTCATTCATAGCAAGGATTCCTAGAACCACCGAGGCAACACAATCCTGGCTTTACCACAACCCACAATCTAGCTCAGGGGTCACTAGGCTAGTCACTTTACTGTGATCCATAGTTCGGTTCAGGGACCACTAGGCCATGTGCCGTATCATTCAAATATCCACCCCACTCGGCTTCGAATCCATCCGACAATCCAACTCAACTAAAACATGAGAACCCCATCACACCATGGCTATCTGGAAATGGCAAGGCTAGGTTGAAAACACTGTTACACCTAGAAAAACCCATGCCATGATAGAAAAGAACCACATGCAATACCATGCATGCCAAATCCAGCAAGGAAAATACACATGCAAGTCGATACCTATAATGAAGCCTACTATAGCTACTTAATGTTGCCTTTCCCTGTTTGATCTTTGCTTCGTCTTTCCTTCTTTTCCTTTCTTGCTGTAATGCCAAAATGCTCCATGAGAACTCTGTGTCCAAGAGAGAGAGAGAGAGATAGAATAATGAGAGAGCTCTAAAACTCAACTAAAAAAGGTTACAAATTGATCCTCAAAAGTTTTTTTTTATGCATGAGACCTCTATTTTCTTCATTCTCCATTATTTTCCTTCATTTTCCTCCTCACATGCAACTTGTGAAATTTCACCTTCCTTTTCTCCTAATTTCCATTATTTTCATAAGTAAATGTGCTAAAAATGTCATTTTGCCTTTCCAAAGCCTTAGCCATTGCCTTTGCCAATTTCCTTAGCCATAAACAACCAAATGAACACCCCATACTAGGATGCCTTACCCATCAACTGTGGTTATTGCTTTTAACTTTTATTACATGGAATTTTTCACTAGGGCTATTACATAACCCTCCCCCTTGTGGGACACTGCCCTTGGTGTTCAATCACACATATACCTCAACAACCCATTGAAAGAAGGAATACTACTCATGGAGCTTTATAACATAGCTTGATGCAGTATTTACAATGAATGACTTCGTCAAAAGAAAAATATCATGACAACATACTGCATACTGGAGCTTTATAAATGATCATCTTACTGCGTGCCAACCCACATGACATCATAACATCATGATAACATAACGACATGATAGCATAATAACATGACAACATAATCATAATGGCATGCCACCCATACTGCTTAGTGGAGCTTTATAAGATAGCTCATGGTGGTATTTACATCCATATACATATGTACATATAGAAATATCACCAAAGTATATACCAAAAACATGTGCCAAAACATATACCAGAACAACATATAAAAACATATACCAAAACACCATATCAAAGCATATACCAAACACCATATGAAAGCATATACCAAAATTCCATATTAAAGCTTCTTTGCCTCAATCGGAAAACAAGAAAGGATAGATAGCCCACATCTGGTCTTCCATCTCCCTTGTAGATTCATCGGGCCTAAAGTGCTTCCACTGCACTTTAACTTACTCAATTTCTCGGTTGCGGAGCATAAGCACTTTTTTCTGCAATATACACTGAGGCTTCGGCTGGAATTATGCATCTGCTTCCACCTGCAATACAGACCACTCAATCACATGATCAACATCCTTAACATACTTCTTAAGTAATGATACATGGAAAACATCATGGACTTTCACTGTCAGAGGCAGTGCAAGTTGATAAGCTACTAGCCCAATCCTCTCAATGATATTGAAGGGTCCACAAAATCATGGTGCCATCTTGGCACAAGATCCAATCTGCAAGGAGATCTTCTTCAATTTTATGCACAATTACACTTGTTCCCCAACCTGGAACTCCTTGAACAACCTCTTCCTATCTGTGTAACTCTTATGCTTATCTTGTGTTTCCTTTAGATTCTTCTTGATCACCTGGTCCAATCAATACCCTACTAACCAAATCACTCCAAATTATGGGAGTGTTACAACTCTGCCCATACAATGCCTCAAAGTGACTCATCCTCAATGACTCATGATAATCGTTGTTATATGTGAACTCTACCAAGGAGAGATACTCTTCCCACTTCTGTTGCTAATGCATCACATACATCCTCAACATGTCCTCCAATATCTTGTTGACCCTTTTTGTCTATCCATCTATCTACATATGATAAGCTATATAGAAGGCCAAATCTGGGCCAAAACTTGTAAATAACTCCTTCTAGAACTTGGAAGTGAACTTTGCATCCCTATCTGACGCATTCTTCTTTGGAACACCATGCAGTATAACCACATCTCTAATGAATACATGTGTCACATCACTATCTGAGAATGTAGACTTCACTGGAATGAAATGTGCAACCTTTCCATGATAACCATGATGTAATCATGATGTCTCAGTATCTTTGGCAACCCTCTTATGAAATCCATGGGGATAACCTCCCATTTCCATTCTGGAATCATGATTAGTTATAGCATTCCACCTGGATGTTTTCACTCTACCTTCATTCGCTGACAATCAAAACACCTCGACACAAACTCTGCTACATCCCTCTTCAAATTTAGTTAATGGTAAAATCTATTCACTATTTTTAATGTCTTCTAATAACCTGGGTGACCCGAATATGGTTTTGCATGAAAATCCCTCAATATCACCTTCTTGAGTTCACTGTTATCGGGTACATATATCCTATCTCTGACCCTGACCAATCCATCTCTTGTAAGACAATAATCCATGTGATGTGCATCTGTACCTATACTCGTACCTGTGCGTGTACTTGTACTTCCACTAGTACACGTACCACTACTTGTACATGTACCTACCCCTGTAATATCACATGTACCTATACCAACACCTTGCTGCAACTTGTGCACAATCTCCATATACATGACATCCTACTGACCTACTTGCAGGATCCTATCATGTAAATTTATCCCCTATGAGCTCATAGCTACTTAGTGATTTACATTTACCCGTTTTCTGAGAGAATCTGCCGCCGTATTCTCCTTACCTTTGATGTACCTGATCTTAAAATCAAATTTGCTAATTGTGGCCAACCATCTAGCCTGCCTAGCATTTAGATTCGATTGGTCAAACAAATACATCAACCCAATGTGATCACTCATAAGTACAAACATCCTGCCAAGAAGATAGTATGTCCACATATTTAATTCATGTATGATCATTGCTAACTGAAGATCATGTGTTAGGTAATTTTTCTCGTGCTCATGTAGTTTCCAGGATTCATAGCATACCACCTATCCATCATGCATAAGGACTCAACCAAGCCCTCCCTTGCAAGCATCTATGGATACCACAAACTCTTTGTTTGGATTTGCAATCTATAACATCGATGCATGTGTCAACAACTGCTTAATCTTCTCAAAGCTAACCTCACACTCCTCTGTACATTTGAACTTCCTATCTTTCCTCTGCAATGATGTGATAGGATAAGAAATCTGCGAGAATTTCCTGATGAGCCTCTTATAATAGCCTGCCAAACCCATGAAAGATATCACCTCATCCACATGCTTAGGAGCTCTCCATTCCATGATGGATTTTATCTTCTTTGTATCTATTGTAATTTCCTTCTTGAAGACAATATGCCCAAAGTAATGTACCTTGGTCTAAAAGAAACTACACTTAATGAACTTAGCATACAATTGATGATCTCTCAACAACCTCGGCACTGCTGCTAAATGCTCACCATGATCTTCCTCATTTTAAAAATATACCAATGTATCATCAATGAACATAATAACAAACTTATCCAAATATGGATGCAACACACTATTCTCCAAACACATAAATGTAGTTGGAGCATTAGTCAAGCCAAATGGAACAACAACAAATTCATAATTCCCATACCTGGTCTAGAACGCAGTCTTGTAAATGTCATCCTCTTTAAGGCATACCTGATGGTATTTATATCTTATATCAATGTTTGAGAGTGATGTTTCTCCCTTCAGTTGATCAAACAAGTCATCAATCCTTGATAAAGGGTACTTGTTATTGATAGTCACTTTGTTCAACTACCTATAATCAATGCATAATCTGAGGGTTCAATATTTCTTCTTCACAAACAAGGTTAGTGGGCCCTAGGGTGATACACTTGGCCTAATGTATCCCTTCTCCAACATTTCCTTCAAATGCAACTTCATCTCAACCAACTCAGGTGTGTTCATCCTGTAAGGTGCTTTTGATGCTGGAGTTGCCCCTAGCATTAACTCAATAGAAAAGTCTACCTCCCTGTGAGGTGGCAACTTTGTAATGTCCTTAGGATTAATACTTCCTCAAACTACTGCAAAATTGGGCACCTTCTCAACAAATTTTCATCCTCAACCTCCTTACCTTTATCACTAGAAATGTGTACTGCAACTAACATACAACCTTTCTCGCAGCTACACTTTTCTTGCATAGTGTCACCATCCTAACTGATGTGGTTCCCCATTGTCATCAACACACTCAATAGCTTTATCATATCAGTCTACCTTGGTTCTATGAGGATACAACCAATCCATGCCCAACAACATATTGTATGATCTCAATGGTAATACATTTAGATGTGTTGCGGTAGGCATACCATTCAAATCAAATGCACAAGCTCTTACTCAATGATAACCTCGCTTCTTTGTACCTGTAGCCAACTACACTAACCAAGACTTTGCATGCAATTCCTTACTAAAGCCACACTTATCCACCAACTTAGGACTATCATAGCTATAATTAGATCCAGGTTCAATCAAAATAGAAATAACTTGATCACAAAGCTTACCATCCATCACAATGATAGAAGCCTGGTGTTCCGCCTGTCTATTGTCCACTACTACATAGATACAAGGAATTCTCTGCCAAACATCCCTAATAGTCTACTCCTATGCACTATATATATGATGCCTACCACCCTGAATATGTGGACAATCTCTCTTAAGGTGTTCCTTGCCACATGTCCAACAATCCAACCAACTAGTACCCACACCTCTATGCAGCTGCTGCAACTCATGTCCCTGTCTAGCTGCATTAAACGTCTTTTACAGTGCCACATTCTCTTTTTCAGCTACATGTTGAGGCCTTGTCCTTTTACGCTGCCACTTACCTTTACCTTTGTCTTTTCACTTCTATCTTTATTGAGATTCATTCCTATGCTTTGATTTTTCATATCAATGCTTCAATTTCCCCAAGTGACTGAGGCTCATCATACTCAATCTAATCTCTAAATGCTTATGGAAAACCATTGAAAAATCGTTGAACTTTAGCATTCTCATCAATAAGATACGGTACATAGCTCAATAGCTCCAAAAACTTGGTCGTGTACTCTTCATCTCTCATTGATCCCATCTTTATCTCATAGAATTCCTTGGCCTTACTATCGTAGTACCTCTTTGATAAGTAATTCTTCTTGAAAACCCTCTTGAACTCCCCCCAACTCAAGTCATCTATCCTAATGTCTCTGACCCACTTAACATCTTCTCACTAGATGTCTTCTTTGCCTTTCAAGCTGAATATAGCTACTCTGGCCTTCATGTTATCGTGTACTCATGCAACTCAAATAATTTGTTCATCCCAAGTATCCAAGCCTCCTCATATTTCAAATTCTTCACATCTCCATCAAAAGTAGGCGGTTTTTCTTTCTTGTACTCATCTAGAAAATATCCCTTATCATTCCTCATGTAAGGATGATAGCAATGATGACCATGATGTCTATCAGAACCAGAACTAGAATAGTACATGTGCTCATCACCCCTTCTATTCAAAGTGTCCAACAATATTCTATCTCTCATCGTATCAAACCTATCCAACCTGTGTCTACCAGGAGACCTACTGCCATATGCCCCATTAGTTATATCCTCATGTCCATGGCTGATCTGAAGTGGACCTTGTCACTGCAAGTCTAACAAACTCTAAAGGAGTATAACATTAACTTTTTCTTATTTCTATTATGGCTGTGTGATTTGATCATTATCTTCCTTACAACCCCTTATTTCTTCCTTCAAGCTCTTCAATGTATCTTCCAAATTAGAAGAGTGCCCCACACCACGCTGCTCATATGATGCATAGGGATATTCTATGTAGTCTACCACCTTGCTAGCCATTTGATCTCTTTCCTGTAATGCATAATATGTCAGATAAAACCAAATCACAATAAATCAACGTACCTTAGCATAATTCAAGGAGGATACCTTGTCTGCAAGATCATCAAATCAGCGTGATATATGTATAACATAAACATAACAACATATAGGCATACACAAATAAATGTATCAACACATAAACATCACTTTAGTTAGGGCCGAGTCATCAATGCAAGGCCATTTCAATAATGCACGATGTGACCTCATGCATGACAATTACTATTACTCCATTGTGCACATTTCCGCATGCAACCAACAATATTCATAAGCAATGCCTAACCAACTACACATATGCATAAATGCATGTAGTTGAGCATTAGCAATCAATTGTTGTAATCAACCTACAAGACTGATACATGTAATCAAAATATTGAAGAATGTAACCTAAAATACAATGATGTAAGTAGAAGACATAAAATCAACATGTAAGTGGCATATAATAATATGTGACCACTGTAACATACTCATGACAAATGCATTCCACAAAATCAATATCTAATTTTCCATGGCAACATTACTACAACCATAACCAATCATCCAGCAAATGTAACAAGCACATGGAATGCAAGTGTAAGAGACACACATGTAACTGACATGCATACATAACCAACACATACTGCCCATCCAGTCTGAGGGGTGAACTATGCTCTGTACCACTCTGTAACACCGTCCTTCCACATCTACCCAAGTAACTAGCAAACTAGGGTAAACATGAGACAAGAGGCTACTGTGATTTGAGTCGACCTCCTATGTGACCTTAAGGAAGTGGAATCAATGGAAACATCACACACATTCATCCAACATCATCTTCAAAATCCTCAGGAGATAAGTCAGCCACTCAGACAGCCTATGCCTAGGCCTACTGATGTTTTACACATCATAGGCCTCATTCGCTCCCATTTTATGGGCAAAAGAGCCTCCAAAAACCCAAAGTCTCTCTCATAGGCTTGCCTACCAAAGATCAGAGACTAAAATTGTAATTTATGTGCTAGCGACTCGATTTAAGCCACTTTTTCAGGCCCAGAGCCCAAGGCACTACTCAGAATGGAGTGATAGTTTAACATGAGTAAAATCACAGGGAAACAATGATGTCATAGCAATAAGGTGAACAAGACCTTAACCAGACATCTACTAGCCATGGCATACATTTCTTCAAACATATCATCAAAATGTAACTTACATGTGTAAACATCAAAATTTAGTGTAGGGATGTCATACTTACCTGAGAATCGCTATGAACCATTGTTGCCTCATGTCATTTGCTGCATAATTATCTATTAGGCCATAGATACATTATCCATTCATTCACAAGTAAAAACATGCTGAGAGCCATACATAGTTGTTGTCATAAAACATACATATAACCAACATAATAGAGAGATAAATATCATAAGCATATCAACCATGAAATCCACATACACATCAATACACTTACACATGAAAATCAAGGGAATGAATTTCTCATTAATGAATGAAATAAACCAACCGAAAATGGGACTACCAAGTTCCACCTGACCATAGAATGGTTGAGCCAAATCTCTCTTCATTCATTCACCCCCGTGCTATATTCCAAGCATGGTTGTGGGACTCAAACCAAAAGAACCAATTAGAGCATACCAAGGCTAAACCACTTCACCTTCATCAATAGAAATTAGGCTTTACCGTAATCCATCCTGGATCACTAGGCCAACACAATGAACACATCATAACAAGCTTTACCATGATCTTCACTCAATCACTAGGCCAAACAAGCATGGATGCCACCGATTTCTCCACATACACCGTGAGGAATTTTCCTATCTCATAGTCTCCTAGGATTTACTGCAATCCCAACCCGAATCACTAGGCCGTAAATTAAAACCCACTCTCCAGGCTTTACTGCATATCCCAAATCTAGGATTACTAGGCCCAATAGAGAGAAAAACACCTCTTAGCTTTACTGTATATCCTCTCATTCACCGACAAGGATTCCCAGGTCCACTAAGGCAACACAACCTTGGCTTTACCGCAAACCACAATTTGTCTCAAGGGTCACTAGGCCAATGGCTTTGTCGTGATCCAAAGTCTAGTTCATGGACCACTAGGCCTTGTTTTTTATCATTTGGGGATCCACCCCACTCAGCTTCGAATCCATCCAATGATCCATCTCAACTAAAACATGAGAAACCCATCATACCATGACTATACGGAAATGTCAAGGCTAGGGTGAAAACACTATTACACTTGGAAAAACCCATGCCATGATAGAAATGAACCACATGAAATACCATGCATGCCAAATATAGCAAGGAAAATACACATCCAAATCGATACCTGCAATGAAGCATGTTGTAGCTACTTGATCCTCCCTTCCCTGCTTGATCTTTGCTTCCCCTTTCCTTCGTTTCCTCTCTCGCTTCAATGCCAAAATTCTCCATGAAAACTCCAAGTGTGTGTGAGAGAGAGAGAGCTCCAAAACTCAAGTGAAAAAGGTTACCAACTGATCCTCAGGAACCTTTTTAGGAATAAGGCCTCTTTTTTTTTCATTTTCCATTATTTTCCATTATTTTCCTTCATTTTCCTCCTCACATGCGACTTGTGGCCTTTCACTTTCCTTTTCTCCTAATTTCCATTATTTTCGTAGATAAATGTGCCAAAATTTCCATTTTTCCTTTCCAAAGCCCTAACCATTGCCTTTACCAATTTCCTTAGTCATAAACAACCAAATGAACACCCCACATTAGAATGTCTTGCCCAACATTCAACTTGGAATAAGTGTCCCATCAACTGTGGTTATTGTTTTTAACTTTTATTACATGGAATTTTTCACCAAGGTTGCTATAAACAATATTATATCTTGTGGTGTATATAGATGACCTTTTGATGACAGGGAACAATCAGAGCTATATTACATCCATAAAGAAGGAATTGTGGAAAGGTTTTGAAATGATAGACTTGGGGTATGTTCACTACTATCTTGGTATTGAAGTAACTCAACATCCAAAGTTTATATTCCTCTCTCACAAGAAGTACATTGGAGATCTATTGAACAAGTTTGGCATGGCTGAGTGCAATATTTTGACTACTCCAATGGAATAAAACTTAAAGCTCACATCCACTTAAGAAAAAGAATTTGAGGATGAAACAAAGTACATACAACTTGTAGGAAGTCTCAACTACTTCACTACTACCAAATCAACCATTCCATTTACTGTTGGAATCATCTCCACGTTTATGCAAAAGCCTTGTGAGGGACATTGATCTGCTACGAAAAGAGTTCTAAAGTACTTGAAGGGAACTTAAGACTTTAGAATTAAGTATACACAGGTGGGCGAGTTCATAATTGGATACTCTGATTTAGGCTTCGATGGAGACAAAGAAACTGGGGTATCTAGTTTAGGTTATGTTATGAGTCTTGGATCAGGAGTTGTCTACTCGATGTGAGGCAAATAATTAATTCCAGCAGATTCCATAATAGAGGAAGAATATGTGGCAACAGCTGAAACAACACAGGAAATTGTGTGGCTCAGGAAACTTCTGGAAGAATTGCAGGTGAAACAAGTGCATTCAACTCCACTCATGATTGATAACACTTCTATAATAAAGTTGGCTAAGAACCAAAAGTTCCATGATTGAACGAAGCACATCAATACAAAATACCATTTGATTTGCCATCATGTTGAGGCCAAAACAATCCATTTACGTCTTTGTTCCACAAATGAGCATATTGTAGACATCTTCACGAAAACGCTTGGAAGAGAAAAGTTTGAAAGATTCAAAACGATGCTTGGACTCACAAGCATCCCTTCCAATTAAGAGGGAGGATATTGAATCCTAATCATTGGGATCGGGAGAATATGTATAAAATAGTGTAAATAAAAAATAATGAGAATTAAAATATGAAGAAACACTCGACGATGAAGCCTAAAAATATCTCCCTCCATATATATATTGATAATTAACGTTAATGAAAATTCACAATTCAATTTAAAGAATTGCCTCGTAACTGACAATTAAATTAATTTTAAAAATTAAAATACAAATATTCTAGATGATCTTCATAATAGTATATAAACACGCTAAAATATCCAAGTAACCATTATAATAGCATTTATAAATTGAAATGAAAAACAACCACATTATAAATATTTTTTTGCCAATTCGTGGCCATTAAATTAATTTTAAAAATTAAAATATAAATATTATAGATGATGTTCACAATAGTATATGGACAGACGTTAAAATATCCGAGTAACGGTTATAGTGGCATTTATAAGTTGAAATGAAAGAGACCCACGTTTTGAATATTTTTCATGAAAGAAAACGAATGAATACTTTCTCACGTGTTTACCATAGCAGGTGGAAAGTGCCAGAGATATTTTCCACAACACATCGAAAGCACCTTGTGTTAGTGAACATTTGAATTTGATTTACCATTTCACGAGGATTCAATTTACCACCTCACGAGTTTTTACATAGAAAATAATTAAATTGTAATTTTATATATATGAAGAAAATCGAGGCTCTCTTTCTCTCCCGCTTAAGATGGCAGCTACATTCTGGTTCTAATATCTTCATTGGACTGGACCGACTGATATGTGGCCACACAGACTTGACTATTTCAGGTGATCTCATATTACAATTTCAGCATCAAGGCATATTTACATGGAACAAATTGATCAAAGATTGGCATGGATCCACTCCGATATGGATGGAAAGTAGTGATCTCTTACAAACGAATCCGCTGGCGAGTATGTGGAAATCTATTACAGACTCTTTAACTGCTGGTGGCTTTCACAGATATGGTACATCAGATCAACTTCAATGGACTGTTTGCGGTTTTAGGCACCCTGTGTCTGTCCGCGACATATATACATTCCTATGCATGGACAGATTTCCATACTCACTTCCAACATTCCCACATATATTCTGGAAGGCATCATGTTCACCCAAATATATACATTTTGCTTGGCTGGTTTTCTACAACAAAAATCTAACATGGGAAAATCTCAAGAAGCGATCATGGCATGGGCCCAGCATATGCTCTCTATGTGGCAATGAAGAAGAGACTAACCTACACATGTTCTTCAAATGTTCATCCACCCTTCGGATTTGGTATGTCTTGGCTCACATTTTTGGCTTTTCTCTAACAGATTTTGATTCCATTAGTGCAGCTATCATATGGTGGAGTAGACAGAATGGAAACAGGCGATTCCTCATATTGCTATATTTATGGATGGTATGGAAATGGCGGAACGATATTATCTTCAGAGGCCCACATATGACACGAATTTTCATCATCGACAGCATCATGGCCCTATGTCACTCGACATATGGATCCAATTGATGGCTCCATCCTTCCACTATCATGCATTTGAATATCATATTCTATACCCACATACAAAATATATTCTGAATGTCTTTTTGCATAATTTGATATACATATGTCCATCCGACTATATGTCATATCCACACATATCACATATATGCTCATGAAATACACAGCATCTGATGTATATTTTCTCAATATAATATTATGCTTTTTTTCTTCTGAAAATCTATATATATATATATATATATATAAAACAGTAGCATGAATTGTAACTTTGAATTTCCTAATATTTTTATTATATTTTAGAAAGTCAAAAATTCATAACTTGATGCTAATATCCTATTTATATTTAAAAAAATGTAACTTCATTCATATAATATGTGCAATAATTTTTTGTTAAACTTTTTGTTTTAACTAATCAAATATAAAAAAAAAAAATTCATAAAAAATACAATTATTCTTAAGAAAAAATTTCAAATTTTGATTTAAAAATTTTGTTAAAAATTAAAATGTTTAAAAAAAATTAAATCCTATCACTATAATAATATTATTGATAAATAACTCTATTAAAAATAATACGTATATAATATACTTACTTCCATGAATAAATATTAACTAACTTTTATTTTTTGTCACATTAACAAATAAATAATAAATTATAATTGTAATACTTTTAATTTATAATTAAATACCCATTTTTAATAATTCATATTTTACATACATAACCATTTATATAATTAATGTGTTTCAATTTGTAATTTATTATGTAATTCTGTTATCCTTATCTATCTTTTCTTTTAAACCAAAGATTATAAGGTTCAAGGTCCTTTAGTTACGTTCATGGTCTAAGTTTATTAATTTTTTCATTTCATCTTTAATTGGTTTGATATCTAATTTATCTACTACATTATTTAGGGTGAGGCGGCTATTAACTTTTTCTTCTAGTTCTTTAATCATGTCTTTCATTTTAAGACTCTCTAAAGTATCAGCTTCTCTTTGTTGGGATGTTTGGTTAGTATTTTGGTTTTGTTTTCCTATAACCTTCAACTTAGTCTCTATTGCTTCCATTTTATTCTTGAATAGTTTTATTTTATTTTCTATTTGATTTTGGATTGTGTTTTCAAGAAATGCAAACTTATTTTTGAGAATGACTTCTAAATTTGTTTGTAGCTTGACTTCTCTTTCTTCTCTACGTTTCTCTAAAGTCTCTATATACTCATAAAAGCCTTGTAGGGTAACTGTGCTAGGTATGCGTTTGATAATTTTTGGTAGTTGTGGTGAAATATTCATACTTGAAAATATATATGAGTGAATATGTATCATAAAAAGATAAAGAAAGTGTGCACCTCATATCAGCGAACCTGACTACAAATCGTATGTGCCCACACAGCTCGCAGACCTGATTGAACCTGGAATTTCAAAGAAAATAACCGTGCCGAGTTCAAAAAGATATATGTCGACAAACCCAAAATCACCAAAGAAACCATAATCAAATATATATATTATTTGAATCCCGAGTGCAGAACTAGAGCGAGGATATAGTTTTGAATGTTGAGATCAGAAAATATATATGTAATCTAAAGACCCAAGATCACCAAAGAAACCTTAATCAAGTATATATATTATTTGAATGCCGAGATCAAAACTAGAGCCGAAAGCAAGATCACCGAAGATATAAAACGCTGTTGACAGACCCAAGATATAAAATGCTAAGGATCACTGAGGATATGCGAGGATCACCGAAGGTATAGAATGCCGAGTTCAAATATGCGAGAATCAAATATGCCCAAGATCCAAGATCATCGAAGATATAGATAGCTGTCGACAGACCCAAGATATGGAATGTGAAGGTATAGAATACCAAGTTCAAATATGCGGGGATATAGTTATTTGAATGCTGGTTATTTGAATGCGGAGCACAGAACCAGAGCGAGGTATAGAATGCCGAGTTCAAATAACAAACCAATAAAATTATAATATAAATATTTATTTATCGTTATTTCCCATGCTTACTAGCATGTTAAATTGATAAATATTGTTTACAACGCTTTAGGCAAGGCCACCTCTCTGATGGTAGCCATGATCTTTTTTAATCATAATTTTTTACTTTACGGCATGATCATAGGGCCTTTGACTTTTTCTGAGTCACAGAAGTAACCAATATAAAGAATAATGAAAGTGTTAAGAGGTGGGATATGAACCAATTCCTTCCATCAGAATTCACCAAAGTAATAAAAATAGGAAAGAGGAAAACCATTAGCTCTTTCATGCGGAGGACTAATTATAAGAGTATTTTTACTATTATGTTGATAGATATATGAGAATAAAATTTTTAGAATTTTAATTTAATTATTGATAATTATTAAGTGGATGGTAGGGATTTAATTTTTATAAAATATTTTTAATAGTATATACAAATTAAAGGCTGAGATTTATTTCCAAAGTAGTTATGCATTTTTGTGCCTTTTTAATTAATTTCATTAATTAGAAAACAAGTGTCATATCAAATGAGTTATGGATTTTTGGGCATGCAATATTGATAAACAATGGCATTGGCCCATGGTATTGTAATAAAGCCTATTTGCACATTAAAAATCTCAATGATAAAATGAGAGGAAATCTCCATGATTAAGAATCATGTTATATGTTTTTCTTAAAATGTATATATATTTAACTTTGATATTAACTTTTTTATCATTAATAATATTTATTATTATTTTAATTAGAGTGATAATTTAGTTAATTTTCTATGTTCTCAATTTTAACAACTTTGGATGTATGAATAAAATAAATATTTTGATATTTATTATAAATATGTGTAGTGATTTAATTAATATTATTGTGATGATATAAATAATATATGAATAATACTAGTTCATTAATTGTCTTTTCATTCTGCTGATTATATATATATATATAATTGTCATTAAATTCTTGTATAGAATGTTATGGAATAATGAAAATTTTTCTAAATATATAAAAAAATTATATAATTTATGATGAGAAAGATTTTTATTAAAAAAAATAAAATTTAATGAAAATATAAATATAAAATTTTAATAAAATTCTTAATTTAAAATAATTTATTAAAAAAAATTACAAAGCTATTGAAAAAAATCTTTCATATTTAAAAATAATAATATCACACGACTGCGGATGGTAGAACAACCGCGCAGAGCTGCGATGGAGTCCAACTAGTGGAATTCTTCGTCTCTTTGACCAACCAATGCCATTGTCCGCACTTGCACCTGCTTCTATCCTTGTTCAATGTTGCAGTAAATCTCACTTGCTTGTCGAGTATCGGCCAAGTCACAGTTTTATAACCGGCCTTCGCCCGCTCCAATCACTGCTCAACATTTATGGTATTTCTCCATAGCATGTCGAGCTACTGCTCTATTCTCCATGTTACAGCCGCTCCACTTGTCCTTTCGTAGGATCACATGCTTGCATGCATTTGGTTGTGCTGACTCTTGGACTATGACGTGTTGCTTCCTCTGTATGTTTTCATCACTTATTTAACCGACTCTTTCTCCTCTGTGCACGATTTCGGCCCTTTGGCCTTCTCTCTTCCACACGGAGGTTTCGTCTGCCTTCACTCTATGCATCCTAGAATCTCCTCGTTCCTCATAGTGGTAGTCTTTGGACTAATTCACACTTCATGCTCTCGGTTTGCATTATCTCCCTGTGCTCATTATCCTTCTCCTCACACATCAGAAGTTTTCTCTCCTTATTTGGGCGGATCTCTTTCTGTGCTGGCGGCTTGGTGATGGTCTCTGTATGAGGACTCTACAGTGATTTTGCTCTCAAAGGTTGCTCTGGTTATAAGGTAAATAACCATTGGTTTCCCTTTTCATCAGAATCACGTTTTTCAGGTTGTTAAGCATTTCCACTAGTTCATGCTGTATTAAGATATAAAAAATCTAGTGTCTATTGTTACTTAAAGGAACTGTAAAGGATTTGATAATTAGATATCTCTATGATATTTTTCTCAGTCGTTTTATATCCAGGGATATGTGTTTTATTCTTTAATGCTTTAGAAGGATGTAGGTTTCGTCTCTGTCACCTATCAAGCTGATTAATGTATCAGCTTTAATATCTGATTCATGTCTTTCTTATTGCTGGGCTCATATGTTCTGGTCATTTTTCTTTAATTGGTTATGGGATCCTTTAATTAATTTGAAGCAGTATATTGTTATTTCAAAACCCTGCTCTGACTTCCGCATTAAGATTGGGCCATGGTGGTGTATATGTAAACATTGCTATTGCTGTTGCATTATTTGCCTGAGCAATTCTTAATTCTCCCTGGTTCGCTCCTTCTTCTTCCCTCGGTCTCCCCTGGTTTTTGCGTTCTCAGATATCTTAATCTATAACTTTTCCAGTCGATCGAATGACGTGACATAAGATGGAGCAAGAACTTTTCCTCTTTCCATTGAATCTGTGTCGTCAACATTGAAGTCTTCCCTGTACTTACTTTTGTTTCGATATCCATCCTTCCTTTTTGATTGTCAGTTGCGGAGCTTCCAAGAAGATTACGCTCTATCTGGGTGGGTACTTTTGGATGATCCCTAGATTCGGTATCCATTTTATGATATTTCCGTAGGCTATCATTCTCATATAATACATGGTATCTTATCTTTCGTACCTTTCGCACATTCGTCTACCCTGTCACTCCTTTAATTGGTATTAACTAATGACTTCCTGACATTCGAACGGTTCCTTCCATTTATTTTCAGGAGATTTCTTGTCCTTTCCTTCTATCTTTTCGAGATACTTGCCTTTTCCTCATTTAGTGTTGTTTTCATCATCATTCAATGGAAACTTTTTCTAACGCGTTTGTCGCGTCAGCCATGGTGCGGGCCACCATGGAAGCAGAGAAGACCTTTGGCAGGGTCAATGCCGATTAGAAATCCTTGCTGGCCAATGAGTTATTTCTCCATATTTCTATCTCTGACCAAGATCCAAAAGGTGGCGGCCTTGGTGTCCCGCAGCGTCGAAAGAATCAGCGCCCTGTGAAATCTTCCCCTCCTCTTGCTGCTATAACCCTGGACAACATCTTTGTATTTGATAGGAATGCTAGCCTTTAGAAATGTGCTCTGGTAAGACGTTGGCATTTCCCTGCAATGGAGGACGCCCAAATGAGATCTTGGATTGGTTCTAAATGGACATCCCTATTGGGGTATATTCTGACTATCGTTAGACTCATGAATAATTGGTATAGTTTCCACTTTCTAAATGACCATGATTTGGAGGTTATCATGGCTATCCCGTGGGTTCATGATAAAAGCTTTCTCGCTTTGCATAAATGGTACATTGGCTTCAATCCCCTCCGTAGCACCCCATTAAACAATTTTATCTGGGTTAAAGTTCTGGGTCTTCCCATTGAACTATGGACTAAGGAGACTCTTGCTGATATTGGAAATGCAATTGGGCAATTTATCTTTGTTTACCCTGAATGTCTCGGAGCCAAGGACAAACAGGTTGCTTGGGTTCTTATTGAAAAAGAATACAAAGGGGGATTTCCTGAGCATAGAGACCTTTCATGGGGAGAGTCCAATATCTAGCAGAGGCTGGATTATTGGGACATTCCATTCAGATGCTCAGTATGTCATAAAACTGGCCACCTAAAATTTCACTGCCCCCACTGTCCTAGTGGCAGACATAAGGGGAAGAATCATTTTGAAAATATCCCTACCAATCTGTTGAGGGAAGTTGGTGGTGATCAAAATTGCTATATGAATCATGGTATTTATTGTGATCCCGGTTTTGGGATGGCCCATCTCTCTTCTCGATGTGGGATTTCCCCGAGGCGATCATCAAGTCTATCTCTGAAGAGATCTCAATCTCTTGAGCTCATCCGCCATAATCATAGCCCTAAAATGGAGAACTGCAGCCTTCACAGTTCTTCTTCAAAGAAAAAGACCTCGGTTCCATCTCATATTTCCCCTTCTGAAAGGCAATCCTTTTTCTCTGTCATCCCTTTGCCCCCTGAGCCTAGTCCGAATAAAGCTATTCATTCTCCTCCCTCTATTCCCCATCCCTCCTGGGATATCCCATCCACCTCTCACATCACATATATATCTTCATCCCCTCAATCTCCCCAAAATCATATACTTTCATCTCACAGAATATCATCTCCCCCCCCTTTGTCTACCCTCTCCATTTCTTCAAAATCCATTGCTGACCCTAAAGGTAAAGCTCCTTATATCTCGATCACTCCTCTAAATTCTCCTGAATCTTCGTGTGTAAATTCTTTTGAATGTGATCTAGATGTCTTTCTTAAACATGAATCCTTTAAACTTCACCCTTTGACTGTCCATAAACCAAATCGGTCTCCATCCCCTATTATCGGCCCGACCTCGACGACGAATATTACAGTAATGCAAAGACATAGCAGGGGAAGCAAACACTTTAGGGGCAGGAAAGGTAGGCCGGAATTGAACATTCGGGACCTTTCCCTCGTAGATATCCCTATTTCTAAAATTGTTGAAAAAGAAATCACTGAAAAGGGGCCACTTAGAGCATGCAAGCCTTGGGATGTCACCAAATGATTAATATAATCTCAATGAATATTTGAGGACTTGGAGCAGACCCAAATTTTTTGGCTCTCAAGGAACTTTTCCGATCTTCTAATCCAAAGATTCTCCTGATCCAAGAGACTATGCATGAACACCACAAATCAATATCTTATTTTAGATGTATGTTCCCCTCATGGCATATGGCAGCGACGAGTGCTGCTGGTATTTTTGGTGGTCTAGAGGTATTATGGGATCTGGCTTGGATCTCGATAGTAGCTTTCAATTGCTTTGCTGGAATTCTCCTTCTTGCCTACATTAGGGGTTCTCGGGGGTCTGTTCACTTCTTAAATGTCTATGCCCCGTACAAAGGCCTATTTCCCTTCTGGGACGCATCGTCATTTGAACTTCTGGATCTTGACTCTCTTTTGATCATAGGGGATTTAAATTGCACTCTATGTAATAATGAAATATGGGGAAGGGGCGGAAAAAATGATCAGGTGGGTGGTATGATTAGAGATGCTATCCTACAACACAATTTTGTTAACGTTCATCCTATCAAAATGGGTCCTACTTGGGACAACGAGAGATTGAACGATGCTTATATTGCTAAGAGACTTGATCGATTCCTCATACATGACAGATTGATTGATCGATTTTGAATCCCATCGGTTAAGATTATTTTGACTTTCATTTCGAACCACAGATCTATCTTCATTCAATGGAATCTCATTGGTCACAGACATGGTTATCCATTCAAATTCAATCGGGTGTGGCTTGAGGATGAACAGTTCAATAAATTGACCCGATATTCATGGCAATATCCTTCCTCTGAGGAATGTCCAGAAATCTCCCATTCATTCTTGGATCGTCTGTCGGTCCTTCGGAAAGGGGTTAAAAGATGGCAGCGCGAAAAGACGATATCCAATAGGGTTGATCTGAAGGACATTAACAAAAGCTAGAAAAAATATCGGTCTACTTCAATGCCCCCTATATTTCTCTAGAAATGCGTGCTCAAATATGGAATTTGGTGAAAAAAAGCAAAAAATTCTAGCAATCGAAGAGGCTTCCTAGAGATTAAAGAGTGGAACCATATGGCTCCAAGAGGGTGACAAAAATACTAAATTCTTCGACAGATTTTCAAATAAACGAAGGGAAGCAAATTCAATTTGGGAGATAAAGAATGAGGAGGGAATCTCGCTCATGTCATAGAAAGAGATCTCTAAGGAAGCAGTTAAAAATTTTCAGAGGGCATACAACAGGAACAGGGGTGGTGATTTTGATGACATCATATGGGGAATCGAGCCATATCCAACCATGTTTGATGAAGATCATAATGATCTTCTTTACTCTGAGGTATCCAAGGAGGAACTTTTGTCAACCATGAAATATTTCCAAAAGGACAAATGTTCTGGTCCGGATGGGTGGACTATAGATTTTTTCATATACTTTTTCAAACTGTTCAAGTCTGACCTTCTGAAAATGGTTGAGGATTCTAGGATTAATGGTTCTATTAGCCGCATTGTTTCCTCCACATTCATTGCTTTAATCCCTAAAAAGAAGATATCCATATCATTCATAGACTTCAGGCCCATCTCCCTGTGTAACATTCTTTATAAGATAATATCCAAAATCATTGTTGTTAGGATGAGAAATTTTTTATCAATTCTTTTGACCCCTAAACAACATGGTTTCCTTATGAATCGGAACATTTTGGAGGTTGTTGCACTCACCCAGGAATGCCTTCATTCTATGCATGCCAGGAAGATTGATGTTTCTTTATTAAAATAGATCTCAAAAAAGCATACAATTGTATTGACTGGGGATTCCTTCGGTGTCTCCTTTCTAAAATCGGCCTAAATGACAAATGTTCCAATTGAATTATAGCCTATGTCGTAGATGTTAATTATGTAGTTCTCATAAGTGGTTTTCCTACTTCATTTTTCTCTGCTACCTGAGGCTTGTGGCAGGGTTGTTTTTTGTCCCCCCTACTTTTTATCCTGGTCATGGACTCCTTAAGTCTTCACATTAAAAAGGAAGTTCATGAAAAGAAATATAGACCTGTGGCTATCAACCGAGACATTTCCATTTCTCATAATTTGTTTGTTGACGAAATCCTTCTATCGACGATGCTTTGTAAAGTTTCATGGACCTGTTTGCATGACATTTTTGGAAAGTTCCAAAAGGCTACAAGGATGTGTATTAATGATGACAAATCATCCTTCCATCGGGAGAATGTACACGGTGATCTCATTTCTTTCATCTCCCAGCTCTTCAAGGTAAAAGCTATACCGCTCAATGAGGGTCTGAAATACCTGGGTTATCATCTAAAACCTGTGGGCTACTCCTCTGTTGATTGGATGTGGATTCATGATAGATTTTTTAGAAGAATAGCCAGATGGGAATTCAAATGTCTGTCTACGGCTCGGAGAGCGATTTTAACCCAAGATGTTCTGGTACAATTAATGGTCTACTGGGCATATCTTTTCTTCATTCCTGCAATTATTATCAATAAACCTAATAGATTGACTGCTAATTTTATTTGGGGTGGGAACAAAGAGAAAAAAATTCCACCTTTCAAAACTCTCAATGTTGTCTCATCCAAAAAAGATGGGGGGTTGGGGTATCATGGACCTAAATCTGTTTTGCAATGCCCTTCTTTGTAAATCCTTATGGAAAGCAGTATTAGGAGATTGTCTTTGGAGCAAGGCCATCAAATCTAAGTATATGGAGAATAGAAACATAACTTTCTGGTATAGGCAAGGCACTATCGGAACCACTCAGGGTTCTGCATTTTGAAGAAGTTTTTGAAAAATCGAGCATTTCTTCCTCCAAATTTTGACACGGAGTTTCCAGTCGGGGAAAAAGATCATTATTGGATTAGATTCCATTGCAGGAGGTGATGAGGAAATATCCATTTCACAACAGTTACTTTGGGCTTTGCAGCAAAGATGGATCTTTTTTTGGGACAGGGCTATTCTAAGATGGGTGGGATCTATCCCTATATGGAAGTTTGCATTGGAGTTGGATCACAATGATGAGATGGCTCTTCAATGGAATTAGATCACTAGGACTATGAGGAATAGAGGTATTTTCCAAACAAAGGCAGAGGACAAGCTAATATGGAAGGGATATGGGAGAAGATCGACTGTATATGTTAAGGATATCTATCTTTAGCTCCATCTCGTGGCCCACAATCAACTGAATAACATCTTCCCTTCCTCCTTCTGGAAAATAGGTTGCCCCCTCAAGATCATCATTTTTGCATGGCTTGTCTTCCACAATAAGAACCTAACATGGGATAATCTCCAAACAAGGAACTGGAATGGAGCTGCCATTTGCCTTTGTGCAAGTCAAACGAAGAAAGCAAACCTTCATATCTTTCTTCTCTGTCCTCAATAAAAAAGGATATCGCAAAATTTGGCTGTCCATTTTGGCTTCAGCAGGATCTCTTTCCCCTCCATCATGGAAGCTTTTGAATGGTGGGGTAATATGCAAAAACATTGGAGACCTATTCCCTTCCTGTCCTTATGAGCCATATGGAAATGGCGGAATAGGGCCATCTTTCATTCCAAGATGGAAAATTATGTTTTTGTCTATGAATCCATTCTCTCTTTCTGTTCAATGCTCATCTTTTCTCCAAAAACATCCTGAGAATGGACGGAAAGAAGGCAATCTCTTCGGATCCCTCGGGCGTCCCAGAGACCTATTTTCATGGGGTGGCCCAAAATGGTTGTTGTGCATGTGGAGTCTATATTATCCCTATGGAGGGTCAGCATATTGAAATTTTTTGGAATGGAGGTAAAGGTTCGAATAACAAAGTTGAGGTTATGGCGTTGGCTGGTCTTCTCACCTTCTGTGACTATCTTAACATCTAAGATCTGCAAATATTCGGGGATTCAAAGGTTATAATTGACCATGTTCTGTCTATACACATCACAAATAACCTCAACCTTTTGGGATGGTTGAACAAAATAGAATCAAAGGAATTACCGAAAGGACTATTCTATTATCCATATTGATAGAGAAAAAAACAAAGTTGTTGATTCTCTATCAAAAAAAGGCCTAGCTTCTCAAAATGAAGTCTGGAAGATGAGTATAACAGTGGGGGACAAGATTCACCATATTCAGGATTTCAATATGCCGGGTACCTAACTCTCTCACTCCTCTCCTCCATTCTGGTATGTATCTTGCCCCTGTTCTGTTTGATTTCACTATTCTGCTTGGTACTCCAAATTCACTGATCTTGTCTTTCTGTGATGACTTATATATTGCCTTCTTCTTATTCTGAACATTTTGATGGAGATTTGTAGTCATGGACTATGATTTTGCCTATCTTTATTAAGTTTTTGGATAGACTAGTTCGGCATATCTATATGATTATCATAATAATCATATAATGTACTATTTTTTCTCTTAATGAATGAATAGCAATATAGCTTTTTTCATATTGAATAACGATGCGGAGAAACAATCATTCAAATAATCGTAAATTCAATCACCAAACCTATTTCACTAACCAAACTTGGAAAAGAAAAAACAGAAGAATAAAACCGAACGGAAAGAAACTCATGAAGCAATCTCCATTAAAAGGCGTTCACTTGATATAGTAAGTATGATTATATGAAACTCCGCTCGTGAAATTTTGAGTATACTATAATCCTTTCCATCATACACAAATGATGTGAAAATCTAGAGGAGGCAAGCGTATTGAGTGACTTATTCAATGTCCACTTGGAATTGGGTGTTAATTGGTATCTCATGGATTATCGTTATTTATATAATTTTTTTATTAGGTTAAATAAGTCTTCATATGATTATAAGAAGAGGCCTGGGGTGGGTCAACTGTTTTAAGTTTTTTGTGTTTGTGTCCTGAACTCACGAATATAATTTTAATGAAAATTTCAATTTCCGTTATTCAATTTTATTCCAAGTATATAAAATTAATTTAAAGTTAAAAATATTTGATATAAATTTTTATAATCTAAAAAAATTATATAATACAAAATTAAAGATTAAGATATTTAAATAAACTTTAAAACACATTCACCGGAATTGTTGTTTTGAAATGCCAATACTAATGAAGGGAGGTTTTTTGTTTTTTTTTGGATTAAAAAGGGGAAATAGATACCGATTAAAATGTTTTTACTTTGGATTATTTTAATATAGATATATATATATTTATTGGTTATTAGATTTCCTTGCATAAAAGAATATTCAAAAATTGGTTTCTTAAACCCAAAGTGGATTTTATTTGAGTGGTATGAAATTTTGAATTAATCATATAATGTGTGTTTTGTTGTAGGATAAAAGTAAATATGAATAAAAATAAAATAAATAAAATATTTATTTTTTTGAATTTTGACTTAATATATATAAATAATTAAATTTTAAAAAGATGAATAAATGAAAAAATATTATTTGCCTTTTGTAGATTTAAAGATAAATGATGAAGATAACTTGCATTAAGATGAATAATGAAGATAACTTATGAATAATGAAGATAACTTGCATTAAGATGAATAATGAAGATAACTTATGAATAATGAAGATAACTTACCTACCTGCTTGTTTATAATTTTAAAAGAATTTTGGTTTTATTATATATTAATTTAATTTAAAAATAATAATTAAGATACCTCTGTCCTTTTATAATTAAAGATAAAATAATGAAAATAACTTCTATTAAATTTTAAAGATAAATAACAAAAATAACTTACCTATTTTTTATACTTTTAAAAATAAATAATGAAAATTACCTACTGCCCCTATAATTTTAAAAATCAATGATAAAAATAACTTACCTGTATTAAAATGAGTAATGAAAATGACCTACTTACTTCTTTATAATTTTAAAAATGAATAATGAAAATAATTTAACTTCCTCTTTGTACCAGGGAACTTGCACCCCACTTCAAATGCATGACTAAGGTTTTTAGAGGGATACTAATAATACGGTTTTTGTCAGAGGAAGGTGCTGCCAAAATTCTAATTTTGCAGTATACAGATCGATAAAATTTCCATTATAAAGCGGCTCTCGTATACTGATATCTATACAATTTCGAGGTTACACAGAATTTTCTACATATCCCAACGTTACATCATCTCCCCAATCGTCGTCGTGTAAAATGCGCTGCAACTTTTGTAGGGAGAAATGTTAAAAGCGGCCAACAAAAAGTTAAATTCAAGAGGAATGCATTTAAAGTGCGTTAACGTGGCTGCAGAGGCTAAGATAGATATGAAAATAATGCAATAGGGAATTTTTAATGTAGGAATGGATTTAACGTTTCAAAAAAATACAGTTTCTAATTTTTAAATTTGGTTAATTTTTTAT